>MU787850.1:89833-105133 GCA_026770625.1 Nicotiana glauca | reverse complement strand
TTTCCTGTCCATTGTATTCCGGACAGAGGTTGTATTTTATTTTATTATCAGTAGTCGCTCATGCACTTGTGACATCGGGTTCTGGGATGGTGTTCGAAAAGTTTGATTTAACTGTTATTGTTAATTTGAATTGAAGAAAAACTCTTTTTATTTGTAAAAATGGAAGGAAAATTTTGGAATTTGATGTATTTAAAAAGGATTTTTAAATAGGTAATCTAATTGGCTGACCTGACAGCGGTGTCCGGCACCACCACGACCCTTAGTGGATTTTGGGTCGTGACAGAATAATTGCTTATTGCTAATACAATTATATTTTTACACTAAGAAATAAATAAATAATTAACACTTCGTGAGGTTATGTCAATTAATTGATTTAAAACTAGTGATGATTAAATTGAAGTATCTTGCCTGAATTGTGCTCAAGCGTAGTAAAAACTTCGTGAGAATATTTTTACTAGAAATCAATAATCTTGCCTTCAACAATTCCTCTGTGAGAATAAAAACTGAGAAAAGTAAGATTACAGACTTGAAATAATAATCTTACTGAAAATTATTTTCACTATTATATTCTGTGCTCAAGTGTAGTAAAAATTTCGTGCGAATATTCTTACTAGAAAATCAATAATCTTGCCTTCAATAATTCCTCCGTGAGAATTAAAACTGAGGAAAGCAAGATTACAAACTTGAAATAATAATCTTACCAAAAGGTACTTTCACTCTAATATTTTATTCATCAGTTATTATATATTAATTTTTCTCCGTGAGAATTACAAAATTAATAAAAGAATAACTTAGATGTAAAATATGTAGATGTGATGATAATGACTAAAAAATTATCATTCCGGCACAATATGAAATGTAAATAAAGTTTTAGGCCAAGAAAGTATTGAAACTGAGATAGTATTATAATCGTATCAAGCTTCATCAACTATCTCAGCCAAAAAAAATTACTCCATTATGAACTAAGAAAAGCTAAAAAATACTTTCAAAAGACTAAGAATATTTTTACTACAAAGAGAAAGACTAGAGGAAGAGACTAAGATTACTCTTCTCTTTCTCTTTAAAAACTTAGAAAAAACTAGATAGGAAATTGGATACAAAGTGGGATCATCTTTCTTCTACAAACGTATGCCTATTTATAGGAAAATTTCTCCAAGGCCTTGGTGAGAATTTGCAAGATAATATCAATATATCATATGGCATTGATGAGAAATTGACATGTCAATTTGTCATGAAATTTTGGTGAGATTTTGCCATAACTTTTGTATCTCTTGACTTTATGTAGTCTTAGATGAAGTTGTCACGGATGTATCATTCTTCCTTGAAATGTAAGTTCTTTCTTTTTCTCTTTCCATGTATTCTTTTTCCTGCAAGAATTGTTAGAAAAGTACGGGAAAAGAATATAAATTGGTCATGTTTATATCTAAAATATTATATTTTTATATTAAAATATATGAATAATTTATATCCATCACCATCTCGCATGATCCACCATTCTATTGTCCTATGCTAGGGTGACTTCAACATCGACCTTGTATTAGGTCGCATTAGCCTAGGACTTATTATTGACTGCGGCCACCTCGACCTCTTTGGACAAGTTGGCTAAATTGAACTAAAGCTCCTCGATTTTATTTGCCTGAACTGAGCATTCTCCCTTGCAGCCCAAAGCTGAGACTCGGCCAGCTCCAGCTCTGCTTGGACGACCTCCTTTTTTGAAGCTAAGATGTCCATTAACCCCTTGAACTTTTCAGCCTCAGATTGTACTTCATCTATTTGCCTTTGAAGGTCCTTGATCTGTTTGAACATCTGTCGAATGTGCAGAATTGGATCGTTAGTTGTTATCTCCAACTCATCTTCACTATCATGAAGTACTCGTAATACCTACTCGGCCATCTCATCATGCTCTTCTCGAGCCATCACCAAATATGCCTTAAGCTTCTCACTGAGAAGCTTGTAGGTATCACATTTCTCCGTGAGGCCCCAAACCTTAGACTTGCGCTCTTCTCGGATTCTAAGGAAGGCCTCATGATGCAACATCGAAACCTACAAGTAAGGAAGAAAATGTTAAAACTATATACAATTCAATGTTTTAAAAGATAATGGGATGGCCCTCAAACTTACCCGATTCAGAGCATGTTAGGCTTCGTTGAACAAACAAGCAACTTCCACCTTGTCCATCTTGGGTTGGTCCTCTTTGGTAACCAAGCATAGGAGATATCTAGCCACCCTACGGGTGCAGAAGGAAACTGAGCATCCTCCAGGATTGAGATGATAATTGATCGCTTATGCCCAAGATCGACATTGGGTGCTGAAAACTGATTGGTCAATTTAAAGCTCGAGGAAGCCTCATTCGAGCTCTTCCTAGATACATCCAAGTTACCCAGACCGGTGACATCTTCCATTCCAACAAAATAGCCACGAAAAGGGTCTTGTTCTCTATGGATCCCTTCACAGTGGCAAGTATCCATTGCTTGGGCATCCTTGATCATCGAATCATGGAACGAAGCAACTGGGGGGGGGGGGGGATCTCCAATCTCTATTGCCCCGAGTAAATCTTTTAGCGTTCCACCTCATCTCGGGAAGCCTCGAGCATGTTTTCTACACCAGCATCGAGCGCCTCTTCACCTCGAGGTGAAGCGTCTTCAGCTCTTTCTAGCTCGGGGAATTCATCTAATCGAGGCTGAGCAGTTTCATCTCCCGCCGGCCCAGTGGTTACTTGAATTTCGGTGCCAGCTCTTACATGGGCCAATTGCCCGGAGTCTTCTTCTTCTTCGTCTTTTCGGCCTCATCCCTTAGCTGTTGGACATACTCCAAAGTTAGATGGATGACGTTCCCCTTAGGTTTACGGGGCCTCCTCGCCAATTTTTTCTTTTCCGGAGTTAGACAGATGATAATATTACTGTTACTTTGTTCATACTTTCCGGCGAAATATCTATTTGATTCGAGGGCAACCTAGCTTAATGATCAAAGCTATACATTTCATTTGGTTGCTTTATTTATATTCGCAGTTAATTTCATTGTCAATTTACATTTTCACTCAATTTGTGCTAAGTAAATCACGTGTCCTTAAAACTACAGTATAAATTCAACAAAAAAGGACCAAAAAATATCCATAAATTATTGAAAATGGCTCACAAATGCCCTTCTTTAGCCTTTTAGTCTAAATATACCCTTAATGTTTGAGTCTAAATATACCCCTAAAACTAATGGAATTCTATTATAACTAACGGTTCGAATATAACCCCACCCATTTATTAAGGAATTAAACCCACGACCCCCTTTCTCTCTTCGTGTCCTGCAACTCCATTTTTTCTTCTTCGTAAATTTCCTTCTTCCTATCTTTCTTCCACTTTTATTTCGTCATAATCTCATATAATTTATTACTTGAAGCAAATCAACCCCTTTTATTTCGTCATAATCACATAAAAGAACCCAGTATATCACATTTATATTTCTTTGATCAAACAGTAATTAAAAAAATTATACTACTACAACTTTCAGATTAGTTACTGAACAGGAAGGACTTTTTTAACAATCTCATCACTAAGAGCAGTAATCTGAGAATCAAGGCTCTTAATAGTCTCCTCCTTTTGCTTATCCAAGCTAGCCAAAGCTTCTTGTAACTCAGACTCAACTTTCTTTCTCCCTTCTGCAATCTTTTGTTCAACTTCTAGTTGAGTTTCTTTCTTCATTTTACTCAATGCTGCTGATATTTCAGCTCTTGCAGCTTTCATAATAGCAGCAGCTTGATCTTCTAATTGCTTCACTTCTGCAGATGTGTCTTTTACACTGTTTAATGGAAGAATCTCTTTCATCCATGAATTTACCTAATGGGGAAAAGTAAAGCTTGTCTAAAGCAAACATGAGAAAGAGGAATTCAGCCATGATTATGGGAAGTGTTAAGTTGAAGTCAAAAAGGAGGCTTTTTCAATTTCTTCTGCTAAGTGAAGGTGGTGCTATAGCCAATGAGCTAGCAAGAATTACTGAAATGGACTTGAGGTTTGAGGGATTTGGTTAATTTGGGGAGGGGTATTTCGGGAAGGGAGATTTGAGGGAGGGAAAGTTTGAATCTTGGAGTTGGAGATGGAGATGAAGTGATTATGGCTTTGGAGGAGGCCATGATCATGTTGACCATGGTTTATTTCTGTTCTTCTGCAAGTAGATATGAATAAACACTTAAGATATTTGCAGTGGTAATTTCTTCTTTCTTCAGAGGTTTTGATTCTTGATTTTTTGGTGGTGTTTTAGATGAGAAGAAGGAAAGATCTCAGAAAGGCTATCTCAATCTATGCCACACAATATGATGAGGCTGAGGTCTTCTTTTGTTTTTTTGTTTTTTTATTTCTTATTTGTGTTTTTAGAGTGAAATTTCTCACATATCCGTGTTCTAGTATTGGTCAAGACCTAAACGCATTTAGTATGTACAAAATTGTAGTATTAGTTGGTAGTCTTTTGATTTGATTCACCTAGACTGATCTATAAGTGACTAATCTAAGTATATGTTAATTTGAAAAGTTTCAAAATTTCGGGCAACAAACGTTATGGATTCATAGAAAATTAACTAAGCTACCAGGATTTAAGTTATATATACTAATAGAGAAAGAAATTTACACCATCAGGTTAGTTTTTAACCTGTGATAATAGGTTAGTTTTTAACCTGTGATAATAGGTTAGTTAACATCTTTACTAGATTAGTGATTGATGTTTATCATAGGATTTACATGTAACTATATCTTAAATGATCTAATTGTGCAAGTATTTTTTACAAGTTGCGTAAAACTAAGCTCTTCCAAAATACTTGTGGAGATCCCAAGCAGATTGCAGAAGTTCAAGTCTGATGATAAATGGATTTGTTCTTTTCACTGACCAAGTGACATACTGATATTTGTGTATTTCCGCTGTTAGGCAAAAGGGATGAAAATCTGGATTTGATTACATTGAACCAAGAAATGGCGTAAATAGAGAGGAAATGTCGGGGCTCTTTAGCACAATCCCAAGATTACATGCCTAACACCAAGCAATCATGTCTACACAACTAATTGTCATCTGCAAATGAGGAAATGGAACAGATGCTAGCAATGACTAATCTTCTATGCAGAATTGGCTTGGACACTGAAATCAATGGAAGTCGGTTTGGAGCTTCAACCATAGGTGAATGCTTTCCATTTCACTATCCAACTCATGTGCAAACAGTTATTGGATTACAGACTTTCACAGATGCTGGTTATTCGTTGCTATCCAAGTCTCTTGATTCCATAAGAAAACCATCGTGTGATCTCGATGCACTCCTTTTGCGTGTTATTCTCCTCTCCGGGCTTGCCAATTTGTACGGGAACCACCCTCTAAACAAGCGAACCAACCTGGATTCACAATTGGCGACAACACCCCTGTTATGGTCATGAATATTGTTTTGACGGTTCCCCAAGTCATGTTGATGGTGATTATCCTCTTGTTCGCCTTTCCGCTGTCTAACTTCATGATGGTGATTATCCTCTTGTTCGCCTTTCCGATGTCTGACTTCAGAGCCTTTAGAACTGCAAAATGCATTTTCCAAGAGGGAGTGATATTATCTAAACTGCTCTAACAATGCCACTATGCTAGAAAAATTCATATATATAGTTAACTTCTCCAGCATGCAGTTTCATAAAAATATGCATTAAACCCCTGCAACACTAAGTCCATTCTTTCTCACACAAAGTGAAATGGGCAGGCTTACTTTAGCATGATAGCAAAGAATAGCATAAAAGACATGGTAAACTGCAATATTTCTATATTAGTATCATGAACCAACGAGTACCCACAAAGCGAAAATAATTGGTAGAACGAAAGCCAATATAGAGAACTTACATACTATGTTCATTATCGTTGCGGTCCTCTCTCTCCGATCGTGTCTTGACCAGATTGTAACTAATGGAGACATGCCTCATAAAACTAAGCTGCAAATCCAAAATCTTAAAGCATTAGAGCATTAAGGAAATATTCAAACAGTTCCACTTGATAGCATGTAACAGAGATGCCTTTTATAAAGGAAAAAGAATTGCATCTCAAATGATGGATAGCCAGGCATCCATCTAAAACCTCTATAAAATTTGAACTTGTAATGTACAGAGTTCTCTGCTTTTGCAAATATTCAGCTTTTTAATATTTTGCAAGTCTTTCTTTGCCCCAGGATGGAAAAGAAATTGCTTAATACTCGAAAAAGTAAAAATACAGATCACAATGGCTAAATAAGCAGCCAAGTGACAGAAACCACAGCCTCTGTTAGTCTAGCAGTTGTTCACGTTTGGTCAATAGACCATCATAAAGGGCATTAAGCAGTTCTAGTAAATCAAAGTATCCTAAGTTGTTGGGGGCAGAATTTTACAGTTATGCTCTTAGGTTGTTTTCCGCATTCTGTTTTATACCAGATATGTTGATCTGCACAGTCCCTCGGTCATGGATTTGTTAGCTTGAGAAGCTAGGGGTTAAGTAAATCTTTTTCTGTTCAAATGAGGTCACCAAATGGAAGTCATAACTAGCACTGTGGTATGAACTCTGTTACATGATAACTAAGCATCAGAACCTGCATTTTACATGTAACTCTTGGGACTGTATTCACCTCTTTTAGTGAACAATAAATGGCTGTGTTTTCACGTTAAGAATTATTCGCAAATGAAGATGTATCAAAAGGGGCTTAGTGGCTTCTTACTTTCCAAACGGATCCTCCTATATCATAGCAACACTCCTACAATAGATAAAAGCAGTTTTCCTAAAAAGTCCAATGAATTGAGAAGAAACCTTATCACCATCCTTGATCCGGTAAGTTCCCAACAAATCACTATCAGTAAGTAGCTTCCTCCCGTCATAGCTCAAGCAAAAATGCCCCCACACATGTGACCTGCAACAGTACTATTATGAGGATTCATCATGAATTAGCAAGTTTTACGCTGGAAAGGAAGTGAATGCTACAGTACTTATGGGGTTTGATCTCTCTAGTTAAGATGATATATAGTGGAAAAGTCGGTAAATTATGTCAGACAGAAATCTGCTTCCACGACATTCTACCATGTTTATATAAAGTAACAGCATTCAACTGTTAGGTCCTTTCAAACCGAGTCATCTTTTTCGATTGTTCATAAGAGAGACAAGTTGAATCATGAAGAAGTTTAATTGCTAAAATAAGAACCATAAAGAAATTTAAATAGGTCAAACAGATTGAAAATAAAAACTGTACCCCTTTTTCGGCCAACAATCTAATACAGGCCAATAACTGTTGCCTTGGAACGCTTTTCATCAGGAGACATGGGAAAAAGCCCTGATGTCAAAACTTCACATGGTAATGCTCACAAAAAAGAATTCATGCAGAATTGTAGGAAATGGCCCTATGGTCTAATGGATGAATTTTCAACTACAACTCCTTGAACCTACTACCCCCAATTCCCACCCCACACACATACTTGCGAGTTTTTTATATTTGCAGTGTTACCCTGTGCAATGTACATACCATGAAACCTTGCCTGTTCCCGTCTTTGGGAAATGACTGAAGGCAGCTTCCACCGCCTGCTTGAGCTCTGCCACTGTCGCATTCCTTGCTACTTTAACATCTGCAGAACACTAAATTCAATTGATCACAGACCATTTGGTCAAGTAATACATCAATGCTGGTGCATAATGGGTGGATCTAGGTCGTACTCAGAATATATATGTACATTAAAAGATTAAAAACCATATACATATATGTACACACAAACAACAACAACAACAACAACATCCCAGTATAATACCACAAGTGGGGTCTAAAGAGGGTAATATGTACACAGACCTTACCCTTACCCCGAGGGGCAGAGAGGCTGTTTCCAGGAGACCCTCGGCTCAAGAAAATAACAAGAGACGATATGTTAGTACTATCAATAAACTCATAATAAAATAACACAAAATAACATAAAATACATAACATAACCTAAAATAACGAAATAACAGTAATATAAGAAATATAGGAAATACGAAAAAGATGGAATGTATACTAATATCCAACAGACAAAGCCCTGCATCAGTAGCTGATCAGTAGCATCCTAAGACTAACTCCTAACTGGCTAGTCTCCCTCTAGAGCGCTGTAGAAATATCCACAACTTCCCCCTAACCTACAACCTTAATGCTCGACCTCCACAATTTCCTGTCAAGGGCCATGTCCTTCGTAATCCTAAGTCGCGCCATGTCCTGTCTGATCACCTCTCCCCAATACTTCTTAGGTCTCCCTCTACCTTTCCTCGTGCCCACCACAGCCAGTCGCTCGCACTTTCTCACCGGTGCATCAGTGCTCCTCCTCTGAATGTGCCCGAACCATCTAAGTCTTGCTTCCGGCATCTTGTCCTCTATGGGGTCACGCCCACCTTCTCTCGAATATCTTCATTCCTAATCTTATCCATCCTCGTATGCCTGCACATCCACCTCAACATCCTCATTTCCACTACTTTCATCTTTGGGATGCTTAACCGGCCAACACTCGATCCCATACAACATGGCAGGTCTAACCACTGCTCTATAAAACTTACCTTTTAGTAACGGTGGCACTTTCTTGTCACACAGGACTTCCGTCGCTAACCTCCACTTCATCCATCCCACCCCTATACGGTGTATGACATCCTCGTCGATCTCCCCGATCCCCTGAATAACTGACCCAAGGTACTTGAAACTACCCCTCTTAGGGATGACTTGAGAGTCAAGCCTCACTTCCACTCCCGCTTCCGTCGGCCCGGCCCCAAATTTGCACTCGAGGTATATTATTCCGTCTTTGTCCTGCTCAACCTGAAACCTTTAGACTCAAGGGCATGCATCCAAACCTCTAACCTCTACACACAAACAAGATAAGGAAAAACAAGGAAAGAAACACGCGCACACATATATTCTAAGGGTGGCAAATATCAATTTCAGTATCATTTGAACACACTGACTCTAAATTTATTTACTTATACACGACAAAGATGAATTTCACAATTCAAGTTGAGAAGGAAAATAAGAAAAATCACCAAAGGAAGAGCCATCCAATTTGAGGACAGTGAGCTTGAGGGGTTCCTCAGGTAGCTTGTTATAAGACAAGCTCTTTTTGGGGATGTTATCAATGAGCAAAAATGGTGGTACTGCACAAGAAAATGATGATCCATTCCTTTGAAATGAATATCTAGGGCTAATATCTTCATCCCTTTCTAAAACTTCCATAATTAAAACAGCATACAAGTACTAAAATTATAACTTCTTCTACTCCTAAATTGATTCATATCACCATTTTAAAGAGCTCTTCTCCTTAGATTACCTAGTTTGAGAGATAATTATTAATATCTTTTGTGATTCTTTGGTGCAGATTTGAGGTTGTGGCTGGCTTATGTGGGAGGAGATTCTTGGAACAGAAATAATTGAATTGCTTTCTACTCTTACTTTGTGCTTATTGTTTGGTGCTTTTCATGTTATGGTGATTCCTGGGAATTAACCGTTCCCGTCACGCGCCATAGAGGGAGCGTGCAGTAATTGAGTGACAAAATTTAAACCCCCGCAGACCCATGATTCTATTAGGCCCGGTTCTTTTTTTCCTGTTACATATAATTAACCGAAAAGGGGTTTAAACTGCCCCTAAACTATGAATTAAAAATATTTTTCGTCCATCTTTTGGGCTAAAAGTAATCATTCATCCACTTTTTTGGTTCACATTAAAAATTATTATTATTCTTTTTGTAAAACTTAAAAAAATTATTTTGCAAAATATTTTCGCTTTTTTAAACTAAGAGGGTGTTTGGATGGGCTTAAAAGCTGGTCAAACCAGCTTCACTTTTTTTTTATTTTTTTGGAGTGTTTGGCAACAAAAAAAAGCTGCTTAAAAAAAGTTAAAAAGTGCTTAAAAAAACCAAAAGCAACAAGTTGGCTGACCCCAACTTTTTTTATTTTGGCTTAAAAGCCATTTTAGTTTGACCAAAAAATTACTCTCTTGCCCTTATAAGTTTTTATAATACCAAAATTACCCTCTTCTTTCCTCTTCATCTTCATTTTTATAATACCAAAGTTTTTATATTTTTATCTTTTTAATAAGAAAAAGTGTTTACCACCACTTGTTTGCCAAACACTTCAACGGTTTTTTTTAAGCTTCAGCACTTTTATCCAAATATGTAATTGTTTATTTATAAAATAAGCTCCAACACTTAAAAGCTGTGCTTAAAAGTCACTTTTTTTAAGTCAATCCAAACGGGCTCTAAACCAATATACCACTAATTTAGTAAAGTCTTCTAATTTGTTTTCTTCAGTTTTTACAAAAAAATATTTTTTTTCATTTTTTCAAATTTTTAATGCATTTTTTTGTTTGTAAAAACTGATTTTTTTTGTAAAAACAGAAAAAATATATTTTTAATAAAATATTTTCGTTTTTTTTAAACTAAAAAAATATTTTCAACAAAATATTTTTTTCTTTTTCATTTTTTTAAAGCATTTTTTTGTAAAAACTGAAAAAAATGTGTTTAATAAAATATTTTTATTTTTTCAAAACTAAAAAAATATTTTCAACAAATTTTTTTTGTTTTTTTAAATTTTTTTCTTTCAGTTTTTCAATTTTTTAAAGCATTTCATTTTATTTTCGTTTTTCAATTTTTTTTAAAGAAAAAATATTTTTGTTTTTTGAAAAAAATTGAAAAAAGGAAAAAAAATATTTTTCAAAAAAGAAAATATTTTTTTTTAGTTTTTTCAAAAGCAAATGCTTTAAAAAAACTGAAAAAACATATTTTTTGTAAAAACTGAAAAGAAAAAAAAAAGAACAAGAAAACTTTACTAAATTAGTGGACTGCTGGTTCATTAGTTTAAAAACAAAAATATTTTGAAAAATATTTATTTTTTAAGTTTTATAAAAAGAATAATAATTATTTTTAGAATTGACCTAACAGTCAAAGGGCACAAGTGAACCAAAAAAGGTGAATGAAGGGGTATTTTTAGTCCAATAGGTGGATGAAGGGTATTTTAAAATATTTTCCAATAGTTTAGGTGCATTTTGAACCCTTTTCCGTATAACTAATACGCAGAAAATTCATAAATAACTATTACTCCCTCCGTTCTAGTAATTTATGTGAACATATTTTCTTTCTGGTCCGTTCAAAAAAGAATGACCGCTTTGTTAATGTGAAAATAGTTTAACTTAAAATTACAATTCTATACTTAATAAGAAATTTTTATAACCACACAAATACTCTGGACCCCTTTTTGACTTGTTTAAAATCACAAATTCTAAAAATTTTCATTTTTCCTTAAATTTCATGTCCAACAGGTTCACGTAAATTAAAACGGAGGGAATACTTTTTAGCCTCTGTAATTGAAAAAATAATTACTATCATGAAATTTTAAATTTTACATGTAAAACTTCATAGAAGTTTAATTTTACTATAAATTTTAAGATTTCGTCACCATTGCTATTTTCCAATTATAAAAATGAACAATGGCTAGCTCATGAGTGACATGACAAGAATTTATAGTGGTCTTGAGATTACGAAGGTGTTTGGCTAAGCTTATAAGCTGGTCAAATTGGCTTATAAGTATTTTTTGGTTTATCTACGTATTTGGTAAAATTAAAAATTCTTATAAATTAAGTGCTTATAAGCCAAAAGTCATAAGTTGGTCTCCTCTATCTTATCAAATTTCAGCTACTTTAAGTTTGACCAAAATATTTACTATTATATCCCTAAAATACTTCTTTTTAAAACAAAATTTTTCGTATACCCAATTCTTCAGCTGCTTATTATTAATTTCAGAACTTTTATCCAAACACGTAACTGTTTAGTTGTCAAATCAGTTTCAGCTTTTAAAAGTGTTTTTCAACACCTAATGCTTACGAGCTATTCTAAATCAGCTATGTCAAGCGGGCTCTATAATTACTCAAATTCGTAGCACTCACCTCTCAAACTCATTTATCCTTTTCTTTTTTTGATGCTTGGTTGGTAGAGTTAGAACCTTGCTGACTAAGAGAGCACACTTAATTCTAAAGCTCTTTCTTATTTTAAAACCAAACCACTTTTATCCAGTTACTACACAATTTGTTTAAATATACATGTTTTAGGTTTCACAAAGGAAGCAAACTCCATATCGTTTCTTTTTAAATTGAGATTTTATACATTGGCATTCTACAGGTGTTTACCTTTATATTGTATATTTAATAAATGCTTAATTTAAAATAAGTTGGGATTAGAATTCTTTATATCTTTTCAAAGGATTCATTATATATAATTAAATTACTTTTACACTGATGTGAGTTTAAAACTGGTCATTATGCCTGTGAAGCTCATATCAGCTAAGTTTAGCCCTATTTGTGCGACAAATCAATGCCTGTGAAGCTCATATCATATATAACTAAAATTTTTCCGAACATAATTTCAGCTTCTATGTTAGACAAACGTAACTTTTGCATTAATATAGACAATGATATTTGTTCTATTTATTATGGTGATGATTTATATGTGAATGATTATCTCCAACATGATGTTTATGTCTTGCCTAATGTGAATGTTAATTCAATTATGCATGTTTTTAGTCTTAAGAGGAAAAGAGATGATCAAGTAAATCATACATACCTTTGGCAATAATTGGCATTTTATGCTTGGTCATATTGGAGAGAAAAGAATTAACAAGTTGTACAAGGAAGAATACCTTGATAAGTATGATTTTGAATCATATCCAACTTGTGAATCTTGTCTCAAAGGAAAAATGACCAAATCTCCATTTACTGAAAGTGGAGAAAGAGCATCTAAATTATTGGGACTAATTCATTCATATGTTTGTGGGCCCATGAAAATTCAAGCTAGAAGTGAATATTCTTATTTCATCACCTTCACTGATGACATGTCAAGATAACGATTTGTATATCTTATGAAACATAAATCTAAATCTTTTGAAATGTTCAAAAGATTCCGTATTAAAGTTGAGAAATAAACTGATAAAAGAGTCAAAGTATTAAGGTCTGATAGAGGTGGAGAATATCTTATTGAAGATTTTACTAGGTATCCCAAAGAGAATGAGATTCTCTCGTAGTGGACACCTCCAAGAACACCATAACACAATGGTGTATCTGAAAAGAGAAATCGAACCTTATTAGATATGGTTCTATGATGGGGTTCACTGATCTTCCAATAAATTTATGGGGATATGCTTTGGAAGCAGCAACATACTTACTTAATAAAGTTTCCACTAAGTCAGTCTCAACAACACCATATGAGATATGGAAAGGACGTAAACCTAACCTTAAACATATTAAAGTTTGGGGTTGTCCACCTTATGTTAAGAGACTGCAGTCTGATAAATTTGACTCAAGATCTGATAAGTTTAGATTCATTGGGTATCCATAAGAAACAATGGGATATTATTTCTATCACCATTCTGATGATAAAATGTTTGTGGCTAGAGGAGCAACCTTTTAGAAATGAAATTTCTTGTGGCTTATGCACTTTGAGTGACTAGCCAATATCAGGCAAATCTCGGTGAGGAACATTGGAAGGGGGTGAACACCATTCTTAAGTACTTAAGAAGGACTAAAGACCAATTCCTCATCTATGAAATTCTGAGTTGAAACTTGAAGGTTATACTGATGCAAGTTTCTCTTCAAATAAAGACGATAGCAAATCTATTTCTGGTTATGTATTCACCTTAAATGGTGGTGCAGTGAGTTAGAAAAGTTTCAAACAAGCTACAGTAGCTGATTTAGTGACTAAAGAAGAATATATAGTAGCTAGTGAAGCTACTAAGGAAGCTGTATGGATGAAAAAGTTCTTTACTGAACTTGGTAATGTTCCTTCAATAGAAGGTGCAATTCCATTGTTGTGTGACAACACTGGAGCCATTGCTCAAGCAAAAAAACCAAGATTACACCAAAAATTCAAATACGTTATGTGAAGGTATCACTTGATAAGAGAGATCATTGAACATGGAGACGTCAAGCTTCAAAAGGTTGATGGAAAGAAAAATGTTGCAAACCCATTCACTAAAGCTCTTGGCGCAAAGGAGTTTGACAAATACAAGTGGAAATTGGAAATGAAGTACAAGAGCGATTGTGCAAGTGGGAGAGTGTTATGGATATAGTAGATATGCCTTAGATCCAGTCTAATATTTGATGATTTGAACATATTTTTGTGAATATTATATATATATATATATATATATATATATATATATATATATATATATATATATATATATATATATATATATATATATTCTTTTATCATTATTATTAATTGCTTGATTAATTTGATAAACTCCTTGATTAAATTTTGAGACTTGACATTGTGATGGAGATCATGATAATGAGAGTGAAGTTTCTTATAATTTAATCTAAATTTGTTCTTGATCATAGGATTATTAGTTTGGACATTGGTAATCCGGTTAAATCAATATTTATGTGATTGTCTTTATGGGAAATAGATTAGTTGATCTCATTAACTAAATCACATAGATAGATGATGTATATAGAGAAATGATCATTGAACTGACTCATTGGATAATTCCTAATGGTTAGAATTACCATAAACTATCAATAGGATATTCTCTTGAAGAATGTGATGTAAAAAATTTCTTTGACCTGAGATCATCATAGTAATTGACAAGTTATTTATTGTGCTTTGATACTGGACACCTATAACCCTAGGGCGATAGTTGAAAGGATATTGGGTACGATTAAATACTTGTAGAATTAGTGATTGATCAAGATGGAATCTGTCAACTCTTGGTAATGCGTTTAAGCTCCATGTTGTCATGAATTATAAACGATCAAACTAAGACCTTGGCTAGGGCAATTGAATGAAAGAAGAAAAGAGTTTTTTAGGTCATTAAATGGTCGATTATATTTGACATGAACACATAGTTAGTCGCCTATTAGGATTGACAGTTGAACCATATCCTAGGGTGACCCAAAGCTATAAGGACAGAAGGAATTACTACATTATTCTTCTACTGGTTCTTAAGAGTAAATTGTATACTTCATTCTATCCGGTCATTAAGGAGTGTTGCTAGATGCCATCCTTAATTGATATATTGATAGGATCAATTTACTACCGGCTTAGTATTGAACCTACAGGGTCGCACACTAACGAGTGTTCTGATCTTTGCTAAAGGATTAATTATGTTATTGTTTGATAATTAAATTAAAGAATTTAATTAGTCAAAAAAATTTAGTTATTAATCCAAATGAAATATTATTATATTCTTTACTAGCACAGAGGATATAATTAATATTGTGAACAAATAGAAGTTTACTATTTGAAATAGAAAATTAGATTATATCTCTTGGTTAAAATAAATAAATAAAT
>MU787850.1:70846-87998 GCA_026770625.1 Nicotiana glauca | reverse complement strand
AAATAAATATATATATATATATATATATATATATATATATATATATATATATATATATATATATATATAAAAAATGTTATATCAAATATTAATAAAAAGGTTTGATGTAACTTTATTAAGTGAATTCCAATTGGAATTTGGATTCACGTAAAAGTCCATAAAAGGACGTCTGACACCTGAAATTTGGTTTCCTTGTTTTCAATAGAAAATTCCAATGTTTGGAAGTGGACTTCATAGAAAGTCCATGAAACTCGACAGTACCGTTACCCATTGAGAATGGGATTACGAATTCTTCCTACAAAATTCCATCAACTTTATTTTTGGATAAATTTTTATCCTACGTAAATCATTACCTTAATCAAATAGGAAAATAGTTTATAGGTATATAAAAAATTTTGCCGCATTAGCAATTCTTCATAACAAAAATCACTTTGTGAAAGTGAGAGTGTAATACAAGCCAAAAGAGAATACCATTACAAGAAAAGTGTTTCTTTTTCTTCTATCATTGAGTTGAGATTTTTGAGAAAAATTTCTACACAAGTTTTTCGTTCAATTTGTTCGCGGGTTTCATTGATCAAAGAGTTAATAGCAAGGATCGGTCTCGGTGTGGATACGCATATAGTCTTCGCACTATTGAAGAAATTTTGAAATGACTCTCTTCACCAGGTACGTCTTAGGTCCGATCTCTGCCTAAAATTGTTATTGTCTTCCGCTGCGTAATTCGAACACCTATATACAATCCTTCATTTAGAATGCCGTAAACAATTAGGTTCCTATAGTGTTGGTGTTAAATGGAGAACTATGAGGAGCCAACCCTAGTAAGAAAGGATTGAATTAGGCTAATTTATGGTGTACCAATTTTTATGTCAATAGCAGTGCCGGTATGGAAGAATTGTTCCGCCACAAGAAATCCTTCTATATATAAATTTTTGGACGAAGTTTTCAAACAGAACTTCGATTAGCGAGAGATTGTTTAAGATTGACTTGACCATTTGATTTCCAAACAAATGAAGAACATTACAAAAGGAAGACCAATTTGTATAGAGTAATTATAACCACTTCTTTGTGTTTGTTACTTCCTTGCTTCTATATAACAATTGGACAACGACGCAGCGTATATATGTTTGCTTTTCAAAGTGGAAGTTCTTGCACTTCTGGTGCCCAATTAGGGGAATAAAGTTGATCATGTGTTCATATTCTCTTTATCTTCCTTTGCTTTATTGAACAAAACATATTGCCCAGACAAGATTGCTTGAGTGCAACAACCATTTATTCAAGTGTCTCATTCAAGCTAAGCTAGATAACAGTACAAATATTTGCCCTTCTAGGGATTTCCATTTGCAATTACGTCTTGCAATCTAATTAGCCTAATAAGTCAATCTCGTTTCGCCTAGTTTACTTCTTAAACTGGTCTTATTAAGCGATGACATTCCCTAACAATAGTTTTTTCAAAATTGCTATAATCTCATTAGATATCCTGCCAACATGTATTAAAAGAGTCTATTTCGAAAACTTGTTTGTTTCTGCATTAATATAGACATAGTACTGCATATGGGCAAGCCTTAAGGCATTTTCAAAACTTGCATTTCCCTGAAGTTGTTTCCATTGTTCAACATTTCTGATTCTAACAAGCTGTTAAAAAGGAGTCTCTAGGCAACTACTAGGTTATAACTTCTGAATCTGAAAGTAGTCTATTTCTGCATAATCACTTAGAAATCCTACTTTAGGACTTTGATTAATAAAGACCTTAACTGTGTTTGAGTCATACTGCTTGCATGTTTGTTTGAGGAGGAAATTGTGAGCCTCTTAATTGCTCCCATTATGTGAAAGTCCTAAATGCTTTTTTTGACTGTCGCCTTAGATTTTTACCTTTAAAACCTTATGGGGTACGTCTAGAACCACCTACACGTAAAGGTCCTAACTCCTTCTGGGACCGTTAAGAAGGGACGGGTAGCAATACACAATAGGTATCAGTGACCAAACACTTGCTTTGCATGACCCATAAGGGGATGAGAAGGGTAGACATGGGATATGATGACTACATGTTAATGTCACGTGTAGTCCCTCATTGAGGAGTGTCTACCGGACATTGTGTGGGGCGATCCTATAGGATAAACAACCTAGGACCCCTCCTTACCCCAAACCCTCTCCCTGTTTAGAACTTTGTTTTTATAATTTGTTCACTACTTTAATTGTTCAATGTGATTTACAAACAACATATTTGATTCAACTACTTGTATGGACTAATTTGTAAATATAACTTCGGTCGGGACCCACAGTTGTGGACCAAGAGGGATGCCTAACACCTTCCCCTCGAGGTTACCTCGAGCCCTTACCCTAATCTCTGGTAATGCAAACCAACCCAATAGTTAATCACTCTAGGTTCCTTAACGCATCATAATCCGTTAGGTGGCGACTCTTCAAATACCTAATTCCCAAAAGGAAATGAGTCATCACACCCCGTGAATGTCGAAAACCCGAACTCCTCCCCGCGGGGAGAAAAAGGGGGCGGGACAACTGCCGCTCCGGAATTTGCACATAGTGCAGAGTGTAGTATCAGCACAACCGACCCCATGTGCTGGTAAGTGCCTAGCCTAACCCCAGCGAAG
This sequence comes from Nicotiana glauca, assembly GCA_026770625.1. NCBI lineage: Eukaryota > Viridiplantae > Streptophyta > Magnoliopsida > Solanales > Solanaceae > Nicotiana > Nicotiana glauca. The sequence continues at coordinate 85,389 of MU787850.1, read as the reverse complement.
AAGTGACGAGGCGAGGACCAGACTACCAAATAACTTGTGTAGTTAAATCATATACAGCGGACAAAAGAACAGTATTGTACAGTTAAGTATGAGAGGGGGTTAACATGCTGTGGGGAAATATCAACTAAGAATAACAAGACATCGGTTAAATTCAAGGAACACCATATCTCAATTAACAACCAGAAGCAGGGATCAAACAAGTGCACGACATCACCCTTTGTGCTTTTACTCTCGTCCTCACTATAATAATCAATATAAACTGTACGGCATCACCCTTCGTGCTTTTATTCTCGTCCTCGCCATAATATCAATATAATCGGCACGGAATTGTACATCGTATGATACGGCATCACCCTTCATGCTTTACACTCTTCCTCACAAATATCATATACGGCATCACCCTTCGTGCTTTAACACTCTTCCTCACCAAAACAATACATGGCATAACCCTTCGTGCTTTAACACTCTTCCTCACCCAAAAAACAGCCACAAACAATGGGGGTAAGGAAATAAACAAAATCATAATAAGATCCCGGCAAGAAAACAATAGTATAACAATCAAATCCCGGCAAGGGAACAATATAACAATTCTTTTCTCTTTTTCACTTTTACTTCACAACTTGAGCCAATGCTCTATAAGGTTCAAATTCCAATTATACTTCCACAATTTAATATACAACTCGAGCCAACGCTCTTCAATGCTCAATTACCACAGTTTCTTCCACAAACATTACTCAACTATAGACGTCATCACAAAAGGCATGAACAACACAAACAGAGTCAAAATAATCATAATATAAGACTCGCGGCCATGCTTGACAACAACGTATAAATACTCGTCACCATGCCTATACGTCATACCCAATAAATAACACATAACAAATAGGACACAACTCATAATCCCTCAAGCTAAGGTTAGACCAAATACTTACCTCTACGCCACGAACACGATTCAAGTCTCAACTATCGCTTTACCTCTTGGTTCCACCACCAATTCGCTCGTATCTAGCCACAAGTTATTTAATTACATCAATAATTGCTAAATGAATCAATTCCAATGCATGAAAATAGATTTTCTAAAGTTTTTCCCAAAAAGTCAAAAATCGCCCCCGGGCCCACATGGTCAAAACCCGAGGTTCGAACCAAAACTCGATTACCCATTCCCCTACTAACCCAAATATATAATTTGTATTGAAATTGGACTTCAAATCGAGGTCCAAATCCCCAAAATTTGAAAAACCTAGGTTATACCCAAATCGCCCAATTTCCCCCATGAAAAATATTGATTTTGAGTTGAAATCATGTGAAAATATGTTGAAGATTGGAGAAAAGTACTTAGAAACGACTTACAATTGATTTGGAGAAGAAGTTTTCTTTGGAAAATCGCACAAGAGAGTTTATGTTTTGAGAAGATATGAAAAACGGTTGAAAATGCTTCTAAGTATGAATTTACAAGTTGTAGGTATCGCAATTGCGACGAGGGTTCACAATTGCGAACCCAGACTCTGCTATGCTCGCATTTGCAAAGTCGCTTTTGCGAACATTCTGTCGCATTTACGACGACAGGCCTCAACTGGGGACATCGCATTTGCGATGAATTCCTCGCATTTGCCAGGTTATGTTGGCCTGGGCTCTTTCGCATTTGCGACACAACCTTCACATTTGCGAACTCGCATTTGCGAGCCAGGCTTCGCAAATGCGAAGCCTGCAGGCCTGCAACACCCCAATTCAAATCTGCAACACCCTAAGTCCAAATTCCACTCTGTGTCCTATCCAAAACTCACCCGAGCCCTCGGGGCTCCAAACCAAACATGCACACCAGCCTAAAAATATCATACAGACTTGCTCGTGCATTCAAATCACCAAAATAACAACAACAGCTATGAATTTAGCATCAAAATCATGAATTTACTTAAGAACATCAAATTTCCCAATTTTTCTCAAATAAGGTCTGATTCACGTCATTTCAAGTCCATTTCTTATCAAATTTCACAAACTCATCTTAAATCACACATAAGATCTGTACCGAGCTCCAGAACTAGAATACGGGCCCGATACCATCGAATTTCAAACACATTTTATTTCCAAAACTCATAACTAATTCAAAAAACAATTTTCTTTATAAAAATCATCTCTCGGGTTTGGGACCTCAAAATTTAATTTCGGGCATACGCCCAAGTCCCATATTTTCCTAAGGACCCTCTGAGTCCGGGTTCGGGTCCGTTTACCCAAAATGTTGACCGAAGTCAACTTAAATTTATTTTAAAGGCAAAATTCATCATTTTTCCCACATATTTTCACATAATCGCTCTCCGGCTACGCATCCCGATTGCGCACACAAATCGAGGTAAGACAGAAGGAGGTTTTTAAGGCCTCAGTATGCAAAATTTATTTTTAAAGCAAGTGATGACCTTTTGGGTCATCACATTCTCCACCTCTAAAACAACCGTTCATCCTTGAACAGACATAAGAATGAAGTACCTGAGTCGGGGAAAAGATGGGGATAACGGCTCCGCATATATACTCGAACTCCCAGGTCGATGCCTCAGCAGGCTGACCTCTCCACGGAACACGAACAGAAGGGAAACTCATCGATCTCAACTGACGAACCTGCTGGTCTAGAATAGCTACCAGCTTCTCCTCATATGACAAGTCCTTGTCCAACTGGACAATGTTGAAATATGACATGTGGAATGGATCGCCGTGATACTTCCAAAGCATGGACACATGAAACACTGGATGCACGGCTGATAAGCTTGGCGGCAACGCAAGTCTATAAGCCACCTCTCCCACTTGATCAAGAATCTCAAACGAGGCAATAAACCTAGGGCTAAGCTTGCCCTTTTTCACAAATCTCATCACGCCCTTCATAGGCGACAATCGAAACAATACCCGCTCACTGACCATGAATGCCAAATCTCGAACCTTACGGCCGACATAACTCTTTTGCCTAGACTGAGCTGTACGAAGCCTATCCTGAATAATCTTGACCTTGTCCAAGGCATCCTGTACTAGATTTGTACCCAATAACCGAGCCTCTACCGGCTGAAACCATCCAACCGGTGACCGACACCACCTACCATACAAAGCCTCATAAGGAGTCATATGGATACTCTACTGGTAGCTGTTGTTGTAGGAAAACTCTGCTAAAGGCAAAAACTGATCCCACGAGCCTCCAAAATCAATGACACAAGCCCTGAGCATATTCTCCAAAATCTGAATACTTCGCTCGGACTGCCCGTCCGTCTGAGGATGAAACATTGTGCTCAACTCAACCTGTGTGCCCAACTCTCACTGGACTGCTCTCCAGAAATATGAGGTAAACTGTGTACCTCGGTCCGAAATGATAGACACAAGCATACCATAAAGATGAATAATCTCCTGGATATAAATCTCAGCTAACCTCTCGGAAGAATAGGAGACTGCCATAGGAATGAAATTGCTGACTTGGTCAGCCTATCAGCAATGACCCATAATGCATCGAACTTTCTCTGAGTCTGTGGGAGTCTAACAACGAATTCCATCGTGATACGCTCCCACTTCCACTCAGGAATCTCAATTTTCTGGAACAAACCACCAGGCGTCTGATGCTCGTACTTAACCTACTGACAATTCAAACACCGAGCCACGTATGCAACAATGTCCTTTTTCATTCTCCTCCACCAACAATGTTGCCGCAAATACTGATACATCTTTGCGGTGCTCGGATGGATAGAGTACCAGGAACTATGGGCCTCCTCTAAAGTTAACTCCTAGAGCCCAACCACATTTGGCACACTAACTCGACTCTGCAATCTCAAACTCCATCATCTCCTAAGGTAACCTACTTGGCACCTTCGTATTGCACCGTGTCCTTAAGGACACGCAAATGAGGATCATCATATTGTCAATCTCGGATATGCTCCAATAATGAAGAACAAGCGACTGTGCAAGCTAACATACGGCTGGGCTCAGAAACATCCAACCTCATGAACTGATTGGCCAAATCCTGAACATGCAAAGCAAGCGGCCTCTCACCGACCGGAATATAAGCAAGACTGCCCATACTGGCTGACTTCCTACTCAAAGCATCAGCCACTACATTGGCCTTTCCCGGATGATATAAGATGGTGATATCATAGTCTTTCAACAGCTCCAACCACCTTCTCTACCTCAAATTTAACTCTTTCTGCTTAAATAAATACTGCAGACTCTTGTGATCCGTGAACACCTCACATGCCACGCCATATAGATAATGCCTCCAAATCTTCAATGCGTGAACAATGGAGTCTAACTCCAAAATCATGAACCAGATAGTTTTTCTCATGAATCTTCAACTGTCATGAAGTATAGGTAATGACCTTTCCATCCTGCATCATTACCGCACCAAGTCCAATACGAGATGCATCACAATAAACTGTATAAGGACTTGAACTTGTAGGCAAAACCAACATATGTGCCATAGTCAAAGCTATCTTGAGCTTCTGAAATCTCACCTTACACTCGTCCAACCACCTGAACTGGGCACCCTTCTAGGTCAACCTGATCATCGGGGCTGCAATAGACGAAAACCCTTCTACAAACCTGCAATAATAGCCTGCCAAACCCAAGAAACTCTGAATCTTTATAGTTGATGCGGGTCTAGGCCAGTTCTCGACTGCCTCTATCTTCTTCGGATCAACCTGAATACCCTCCACTGATACAATATGACCCAGGAAGGCAACTGACCCCAACCAGAACTCACACTTTGAAAACTTGGCATACAACTGAATGTCTCTCAAAGTCTGAAGAACCACTCTCATATGCTGCTCGTGCTCCTGCCGGCTGCGGGAATAGATCAAAATATCATCAATGAAGACTATCACAAACGAATCCAAGTAAGGCTTGAAAACTCGGTTCATCAAATCCATATAGGTTGCTGGGGCATTTGTCAACCCGAATGACATCACCAAGAACTCATAATGCCCGTACTGAGTGCGAAAAGCTGTCTTAGGGACATCGGATGCCCTAATCCTCAACTGATGGTACCCAGATCTCAAGTCAATCTTCGAAAATACCTTGTCACATTGAAGCTGATCAAACAAATCATCCATCCTCGGTAATGGATACTTATTCTTGATTGTAACCTTGTTCAACTACCGGTAATCTATACACATTCGCATCGATCCATCCTTCTTTTTAACAAACAACACCGGTGCACCCCAAAGCGAGACACTAGGTCTAATAAAGCCTTTCTCAAGTAAGTCTTACAACTGCTCCTTCAATTCTTTCGACTTAGGCGGGACCATATGATACAACAAAATAGAAATAGACTGAGTGCCCGAAGCCAAATCAATGCAGAAGTCAATATCCCTATAGGGTGGAATGCCCGGCAGGTCTGAAGGAAATACCTTAGGAAACTCGCAAACAACGGGCACAGAATCAATAGAAGGAATCTCGACACTAGAATCATGAACATTTTCAAAATAGGCCAAACACCCCTTCTCGACCATACACCGAGCCTTAACATAAGAGATAACACTACAGGTAGAATGACCATGAGTCTTTCTCCACTCTAAATGAGGTAAACCCAGCAAGGCTAAGGTCACAGTCTTGGAATGACAGTCCAAGATAGCATGGTAAGGTGATAACCAGTCCATCCCCAATATGACATCAAAGTCAACTATGTCCAGAAGTAACAAATCTACACGAGTATCAAGACCCCAAATTGCAACTATACATGAACGATGGACACAATCTACCATAATAGAATCACCCACCAGTGTAGACACATATACAGGAGCACTCAAAGAATCACTAGGCATGACCAGATACGGTGCAAAATATGATGACACATAGGAGTACGTAGATCCTGGATCAAATAAAACTGAAGCATGTCTGCTATAAACCAAAATAGTACCTGTGATAACTGTATCGGAAGCCTCAACCTCGGGCCTAGCTGGAAGAACATAACATCAGGGCTAGGCCCTACCACCCTGAACTACATCTCTAGGACGGCCTGCTGCTGGCTGGCCTCCACTTCTAGTGGCCTGAGCTCCACCTCTAATACGTCTACATCCACCTCTAGCACCTCTACCCTAACCTCTAGTTGGCTGGGCGGGCTGTTGAACACTTGGTGCCTGAACCATATCACGGGAACCCTAATGCTGAGAGTTGCTTGATGCTCGAGGTCAAAACCTAGCAATGTGACCCATATCACCACAAGTATAACAAGCCATCGACTTCTGAGACTACTGACCCTGACGACCTAAATTACCACCTCGAAAACTCTAGAGCGGCGGTGCACTGATAGGAGTTGGTGGTGCACTGTAGGACTGCTGATTAGAATACTGCATATGAGAACCACAACCACCTGAAGCACCATGAGAAACTTGAAGTGCTGATTGAAAAGGCCTAGGAGAATGGCCTCTATCATACGAATCCCTGACTCCAGACGAGGCACCACTGAATCTACTTAAATGATGAGGCCTCTTGTCAGACCCCTAACCACCCCCTACGATAGAACCATCTCAACTCTCCTAGCCACTTTGGCTGCCTCCTAAAAAGAAATCTCACTCCCTGCCTCCTTGGCCATCTGAAGTCGAATAGGCTGGATAATTCCTCAATGAACCTCCTCACCCTCTCTCTCTCTCGGTGGGGAGTATGATAAGAGCATAACGGGCCATGTCAATAAATCTGGTCTCGTACTGAGTGACAGTTATAGAATCGTGCAAGAGACGCTCAAACTACCTCCGATAGATCTCTCTCTGAGTGATAGGGAAGAACTTCTCCAGAAATAGCTGAGTAAACTACTCCTAAGTCAAAGCTAGTGATCCTACTGGTCTAGCCAAACAATAATCTCTCCACCAAGTCTTGGTGGATCCAGACAAGCGGAAAGTAGCAAAGTCAACCACATTGGTCTCTACTATCTCCATGATCCTGAGAACTTCATGACAGTTGTCTAGATAATCCTGGGGATCCTTAGAAGATGCACCGCTGAAGGTAGTAGTGAAGAGCTTGGTGAACCTGTCCAACCTCCACAAAGCATCGATAGACATAGGTGCTCCATCACTTATATGAGCTACCACAATCGACTGAACTGCTCCAACTGGATGAGCGGCTGAAGGCTGAATTTGGGGAGCCACCTGCTCCGGAGTGCGAGTAGCAGGAATCTGGTCTCCTTCTTCTGCCTGAGAGATGGCTGGTGCCACAGAAAGCAAGCCTGCCCAGGTGACACTCTCCATAAGGCCCACTAGACGGACCAAAGCATTCTGGAGTACTGGAGTAGTGATAAACCCCTCTGGGACCTGAGCTAGGCCCACCAGAACTACCTGGGCTGAAACCTCTTCATCAAAGTCAACCTGAGGCTCCGCCACTGGTGCTGCTGCTCTGGGCTAAGCTTTGCCCCTACCTTGGCCCCTAGCACGGCCTCGGCCTCGCTCTCTGCCCCTCGTAGGAGCTGCTGCTGGGGGCTTGGGCTACTGATTAGTAGACGAGGAAGTGCATGTTCTCGGCATCTACGAAAGAGCATAGTAGAAATTCAATCAGCATTGATAAACCAAACCGCACGACAAGAAATAATAGATGTGAAATTTTCCTAACTCTGTGGCCTCTGAGGTATAAATACATGCGTCTCCGCACCGATCGCTCAGACTCTACTAAGCTTGTCTGTGGATTATGAGACCTATGTAACCTAGAGCTCTGATACCAACTTGTCACAACCCGAATTTCCCACCCTCGGGAGTCGCGATGGTTCCTACTAATAAAAGCTAGGCAAGCCAACTATTTGAACAAATTACTTTTTCCAAATTTTAAATCCTTTAACAGTTAGGAACAATAGTTCATAAATAGCGAGAATTTTAAACAAGCGGAAGAAACGATAAAACATTTGAATAAATATCCAATACATCATCTAAAGAAAAATCTACGCAGAACTAGTGTCACGCTTCACAGACAGTCTAGAATAACTACAAACAAGGTCTGAAAGAAAGATACAATCTGTATCTAAACTAAATGAAAATAGAATTTAAAGATAGAAGAGAACGCATGGGCTTGCGGACGCTGCAGGACTACCTCGGAATCTCTGACTGGACTGAAGGTAGCCACCCAAAGCTACAGTCGAAAAGCTGTCGCTCCGGGATCTGCACACAGCATAGAGTGTAGTATCAGCACAACCGACCCCATATGCTGGTAAGTGCCTAGCCTAACCCCGGCGAAGTAGTGATGAGGCTAGGACCAGACTACCAAATAACCTGTGCAGTTAAACCATATACATAAAAAAGAACAGTATTGTACAGTAAATATGGGGGGGGGGGTAACATACTATGGGGAAACATCAACTAAGAATAACAAGACAACGGTTAAATGAAAGGAACACCATATCTCAATTAACAACCAAAAACGGGGATCAAACAAGTGCACGGTATCACCCTTCGTGATTTTACTCTCGTCCTCACCAAAAGAATCAATATAAACTGCACGACATCACCCTTCGTGCTTTTACTCTCATCCTCACCATAATATCAATATAATTGGCACGAAATTGTACATCGTGCGGCACGACATCACCCTTCATGCTTTACACTCTTTCGCATAAATATCATACATGACATCACCCTTCGTTCTTTAACACTCTTCCTCACCAAAACAATACACGACATCACCCTTCGTGTTTTAACACTCATCCTTACCCAAACAATAGCCACAAATAATGGGGGCAAGAAAATAAATGAAATCATAATAAGATCCCGGCAAGGGAACAATAGTACAACAATCAAATCTTGGCAAGGGAACAATATACCAATTCTTTTCTCTTTTTCACTTTTACCTCACAACTCACTTCACAACTTGAGCCAATTCTCTATAAGGTTCAAATGCCAATTATATTTCCACAATTCGTTGTACAACTGCTAACTAGGGATTATGATGCATTTTACACTCTTTTTTGCTTAAGTTTTGGTTAGAAATATGTACAAAATAGTCCCAAAGGCTCACAAGTTGTGCTTGATTGCAGGTTTGATCAACAAAGTGACAAGGTATTAAAAACCACCTCAAAAAGGGAGTGAAACTTGCACAAGTACCAAGACAAGATCAAGCTCAGTCAAACAGGGCCAGTGTGGCCGCACACCATTCTGTACGGTCCACAAAGATGAGATTCAGAGACTATGCTTTTAAGGCCAACAGGCAATGCGGCCGCAAAGGGTTTTGCCGGTCCGCAATAGGTTAATTACGACCACACTCGATTTCGTGCGGTCTGCATTGCCCAAGTTCAGAGAGATGCTAGATTGGAGGATAAAGCTCAATGTGGTCCGTGGTCCTTTTTGTATGGATCGCAATAGAAACCACCCCGGCCACACTCAATTTTGTGCGGTCCGCGGTCCTTTTTGTATGGATCGAAATAGAAACCACCCCGGCCGCACTCAATTTTGTGCGGTCCACAAAGCCCAACTTTAGAGAGCTGAATAGTCAAGCCAAGAGCCTTAGTGCGGCCACACTCCATTTTGTGCGGTCCGCACTAGCCCCATAGGGGTAGTTTTATCTAGAATTTTCAGGCTAGTATAAATAGTTTCTCTTCCCATTTTTAGGTCATCAGATACTTTTGGACGTAGCTGCGCTTGTGAACAGTAGTGTTTTCCCATTTGAGTAATTTTAGCTTAATTTCATCATTGAATCTTCAAGTTTTATTTAGCAGTTAATTATTATGAGTTTTTCTTCATCTATCTCTTTGTTTTCTTCTCAAATTATAAGTAGCTAGACCCAGTAGCTAGGGTTGTGGCTCAACCCTAGTATGGGTAATTGATGAATCTTGTGTTTTGATGCTTGATTGTCTATGGGTGTTTGATATTTAGGTTAATTTAGGGTTTTAATTATGAATTAGTGGTTGCAAACACTATTTTATGCCTAGTAGACTTTGCTTCTTCTTGAGAAAGAGAGCCTAAGTCCATGAAATTAGTCCAATGTGGAATTGGGGCGTACTCAAGAGATTAATAGCCCCAATTAAAGGGTTAAATCTAGAGATAGTAATACCCGACTTGAACCTTGATTGCTTGCACAAATTTGCGTACCGAATTGATCTTCAGAAAGTCAATTTGGGCAAAATCACTCGAACTACCGAGAGGTATAGAGTGAGTAGAATCGTGAAATGGTTATATCATACTCCCCAAATGTGGCAATCTAGATTTAGACTCAAGAATCCGTAAATTGACCACCTAGGCAAAAGTCACTACCCTAGTTCCTTTTATCTATTTGAACAACTTGCAATAGATTAACCATAGCTTTATTTAGCCTAATTTAGCATTGTAGTATCATAAAATTAGAAGTAAAATCAAAACCAAAAATGTGTAGAAGTGTAATTAAGAGCAAATACGCAACTCCACTTTATATAGAAACTCAACTCCAATATCTAGCTCCCTGTGAAAATCGATCCTGACCTCATTGGGTAAAATCTGCTTCGACCTCTCTCGCTACTCAATAGTAGTGCAGGGATGGCCTCGATCACTTTTTGGCGCCGTTGCCAGGGTGCTAACGGTTTTGGCTATCTATCTAAATAGTTGTGTATTGTTCTTCTTTCCTTTTTTGTTACTAATTTGTGTGTGTTACAACTTCAGGTACAAAATGGCCACAAATGCTAATGACCGTCTTGGAAATGTGATTGTAGGGATGAGGTAGATGATGTCGGAGATGGTGAGGTGCCTCTTGTACCTCAAGGACAATGTAGAGGCTGCCAGGCCAATGCTAATGCCAATGACTATATTTCAGACCCTCCTCCGTAACCTCCAAGAGTGGCCCAAGAGTGCTTCCAAACCAAGGCTATGCAAGTGCAATTGTCCCACCCCGGATCCGGGCGGGCAATGTTCAAATGACCAATGTTATGTTGACATTGCTGGAGTAGTATGGGTATTTCACGGGTGCTGCCAATCAAAATGCTTACAAATATCTCAAGGGTTTCGTGGACACCTATTGGGGGAGCGAGAAAACTATTGTGTTTGAGGATGCACTTCGGTTGAGACTCTTCCCATTCTCACTTAGAGGGAAGGCATTGGATTGGCTTGAGCAACTTCCCAACCATTCCATCACTACTGGGGATGAGTTGGCGGATAAGTTCATAGCAAAGTTTTTCTCACCAGGGCACATGGCAGCATTGAGGGATGATATTTAGCCTTCAAATAGGAGCCCACCGAGCCATTACATGATATTTGAGAGCGATATAGAACAATGGTAAAGGAATGCCCCAACAATGATATGACTGAGGCAATGATCCAACAAACTTTCTACCGGGACATTAACACAACAAACCAGTGCATAGTGAACCAACTTGCTGGGAGTAACTTCATGAAGTCGTATTATGATGAGGTCTGTGACATTCTTGACGAGATGTCTGACATTTCTTCTGCTTGGCATAGTAGAGCCAATGTGCCCTAGGGTGACCCCCACGGTCACTCATTTGCAGAAAGCGTTACATGATCATGGGCAGGCTATAGCTCAGTTGACAACTACGATGAACTAACTAGAAAAGGCACAGTTGCAACAAGTTCAAAATCCTCACCAAGTGAATATTATGGAGGGTGTAAATACGCTAGTCAACAAAATAAGATAAAGCAGTCAACAGAACTAAAGGAATTCAGAGTAATTTAACAATGATTGTGGTGGATTTCAAGATGATAGTTATGATGGAGAGAATGAAAAGGTGCAATACGTGAATAATTATCAAAGCCAAAGGGGCAATTCTTCCAACTAACAACAACGGAGACCCCAAGGCAATTGGGGAAATCAACAACAAGGCAATGGTAATTAGGGTAACAACAATCAAAATTCCAACTGGGGCAATCAGAATAATAATCAGAACAATCAGGGTAATTGGAATAGTAGCAACAATAACTGGGGTGGTAATAACAATCAAGGCGGATGGAATAATGGAAATCAAGGAAACCTGGGGCAAGGCTTTCAAAGGTCCCCAATGTACCAACAACCGAACAATCCACCCCCATTTCCATCCCAAGGTCCTAGTTCTTCTAATAATGATATAGGGAGAATTGAAATAATGTTCTAACAAATGATGAAGAAGAATACGGATTCTGATGCTCAGTTGTCTTCCCATAATACTTCAATTAGGAATTTGGAGGTTCAGTTGGGCCAAATCTCGCGGTCCTTGAATACTCGCCCTAAGGGTGCTCTACCAAGTGATCCGGTAGTAAACCCGAAAGATGGGAACAATCATGTTATGGCGGTAACTATAAGGAGTGGACGAGGCGGTGAAGTGAATGCCTCCAAACAAAATCAAATTTTGAGTGATGAAGTTGAGTTGCAAGAAGATAACGTTCCTTTGGTAGTTGAGAATGGGATTGATAAGAATGTCAATGAATAAGTGAGGATTGATATTCAAGATGCCGAGGTAGAAAATCAGGATGACATGAACCCGTCTAGAGAACACGTAGTAGACATTCCGGAGCTGGTGGTGCCTAAAGCTAAGGCTCATTTACCAAGGCCACCTCTACCTTATCCTCAAAGTCTCGCAAAGCAGAAAAATGAGAATCAATTTAAAAAGTTCATTGACATGATGAAGAGCTTATCCATTAATGTGCCTTTGGTGGAGGCTCTTGAACAAATGTCGGGCTATGCTAAATTCATGAATGACTTGGTGCGAAAGAAACAGTCCATGGATTGTGAAACTATAAAGATGACTCACCAAGTTAGTGCAAGTGTGCACTCAATGGCTCCAAAGCTAGAAGACCCTGGTGCTTTCACTATTCCTTGCACCATTGGGAGTGCAAACTTTGCTAAGGCTCTATGTGATTTGGGGGAAAGTATCAACTTGATGCCCCACTCAGTTTTCAAGACTTTGGGTATTGGGCAACCGAGGTCGACTTCCATGAGATTGTAAATGGCGGCTAGAACTATGAAGAGATCATTGGGTATTATTGATGATGTGCTTGTCCGAGTAGATAAATTTATCTTACTTTTTGTGATCTTGGATTGTGAGGTAGATTATGAAGTTCTAATTATTTTGGGGAGACCTTTCCTTGCTACTGGGAAGGCATTAGTTGATGTGGAAGCAGGGGAACTCACCTTTCGGGTGGGCGATGAGAAAGTGCTCTTTCATGTGTGCAAGTCAATGAAGTAGCCCAACAGTTTCGAGGTGTGCTCTTTTGTAGACCTTGTCACGGTAGTGATAGTTGATGATACCCGTGCAATGATCAATATAGAGGACCCTCTGGAGGCCGTGTTGTTGAATCTTAATGTCAATGATGATAAGGGCAGAGTGGAGTGTGTGAATGCTTTACATGGAATGGGCTCTTACTCTTATGAGCCGAGGAAACTCTCTTTGGACCTTGAGAATAGGAAAACTCCACCAACAAAAACTTCAATTGAGGAACCTCCGGTGTTGGAGTTGAAACCGTTGCCTCCACACCTCAGGTATGAGTTCTTAGGCCCTAGTTCTACTTTTCCAATTATTCTTTCCTCTTGTCTTACTAACGTGCATGTTGATGCCACATTGGTGGTGCTTCAAAAGCGGAAAAAGGCAATTAGATGGGCCTTAGCTGATATTCATGGAATAAGCCCTACCTTATGTATGCACAAGATTATTCTAGAAGATGATTCATTCCCTCCTTGGAACATCAAAGGAGGTTGAATGAAGCAATGCAATAAGTTGTGAAAAAGGAGGTGATCAAGTGGTTAGATGCCGGGGTTTTGTACCCTATTTCTGATAGTTCTTAGACTTTGCCCGTACAATGTGCCCCAAAGAAGGGTGGCATGATTGTGGTTGCAAATTCACAAAATGAGTTGACTCCTACCAGAACAGTCACCAGTTGGAGGGTATGTGTGGACTACTGCAAGTTGAAAAAAGTAACCCGCAAGGATCACTTTCCATTGCCTTTTCTTGATTAGATGTTAGACCGACTTGCTGGGCGTGCTTTCTACTATTTCTTGGATGGTTAGTCTGGATACAACCAAATCTTGATTGCTCCAGAAGATCAGAAGAAGACCACATTCACTTGTCCATATAGTACATTTGCTTTTCCTCGGATGCCTTTTGGGTTGTGTAATGCACCGGCTACATTTCAGCGGTGTATGATGGCCATTTTCACTAATATGGTGGAAGATATTTTGGAAGTGTTCATGGATGACTTTAGTGTTGTGGATGATTCATTTGATGGATGTTTTAAAAATCTGGATAGTGTTTTGGCCAGTTGTGAAGAAACCAATCTTGTTCTTAATTGGAAGAAATGCCACTTCATGGTGGAAGAGGGCATAGTTCTTGGGCATAAAATTTCAAAGCATGTTATTGAGGTAGACAAAGCAGAAATTGATGTGATTTTAAGGCTCCTTCCCTCTACCTCTGGCAAGGGAGTTAGAATTTTTCTTGGGAATGCGGGGTTCAACCGGCGATTTATCAAAGACTTTTCGAAGGTAGTGAATCCCTTATGCAAGTTATTAGAAAAAGATGCCAAGTTTGTGTTCTATGAGAGATGTATGCAAGCCTTTGAACTTCTAAAGCATAAGTTGACCACCACTCCTATCACTACCGCACCTAATTTGAGCTTGCCCTTTGAGCTCATGTGTGATGCAAATGATGTTGCGGTTGG
>MU787850.1:60123-70481 GCA_026770625.1 Nicotiana glauca | reverse complement strand
GGGGAGGGGGGGGGGGTTGGGTCAAAGAGTGAACAAAATGTTTCATCCGGTGTACTATGAGATCAAGACAATGAATGATGCTAAAGTGAACTACACGGTGACTGAGAAAGAGCTTTTACCTATAGTGTTTGCAATGGAAACATTTCGGCCGTATCTTATGGGTGCCAAGGTCATAGTCCATACCGATCATGCCGCACTCTGGTACTTGATGATGAAGAAGGATTCTAAAGCTAGACTAATACAGGGTCTTGTTACTTCAAGAGTTTGATTTGGAGATCGTGGATCGGAAGGGTAGTGAAAACCAAGTGGCGAACCACTTGTCTCGCTTGGAGGAGGAGGATGAGAGGCCTCGTGATGGCCTAGAGATCAATGATTCATTTCCCGACGAACAACTCCTTTTAGTGTCGGTGAATGGTATGCCATGGTTTACGGAGGTTGCTAATTTCCTTATGACTGGTATAATCCCGTGTGAGCTCTCTTTTAACCAAAGGAAGAAGCTTAAACGGGATAGTTTGGATTTATATTGGGATGAGCCGTACTTGTTCAAGATTTGCACGGATGGTGTAATCCGAAGGTGTATCCTGGAGGAAGATCAATTGAGTATCTTGGAGGCTTGTCATTCCTCTCACTATGGTGGCCATCATGGCGTGACGAGGACGACTTCCAAAGTTCTTAGTTGTGGGTACTATTGGCCAACTTTGTATAAAGATGCAAGTGAACTTGTAAAGAGGTGTGACGAATGTCAAAGAGCGGGTGGAATTTCGAAGAAAGATGAGATGCCTCTCAATACCATTCTTCAGGTTGATATTTTTGATGTATATGCCATTGATTTTATGGGCCTGTTTGTTAGCTCGTGTGGGAACACATACATTCTTGTGGCAATTGACTATATTTCGAAGTGGGTTGAAGCCATATCTTTGCCCAACAATGAGGCCCAGAGTGTTGTTGCATTTCTCAAGAAGAGCATTTTTACAAGCTTTGGCACTCCTCGTGCAATCATAAGTGATGGGGGGTCTCATTTTTGTAATAGAGATTTTGATACTTTACTTGCAAATTATGGTGTCAATAACAAAGTTTCTACTCCTTATCATCCTCAAGCGAGTGGCCAAGTTGAAGTCTCAAACAAGGAAATCAAGAGTATATTGTCAAAGACGGTCAATGCAAATTGGACCGATTGGTCAAAGAAGTTGGATGATGCTCTATGGCTTATAGGACTGCTTATAAGACTTCGATTGGTATGTCTCCGTATCGGTTGGTGTTTGGGAAAGCTTACCATCTACCGGTTGAGTTAGAGCACAAGGCCATGTGGGCTTTGAGGAAGTTAAATCTTGAATGGGATGTGGCAGCAAATCTTCGTGTGGAATAAATTAATGAACTTTCTGAATTTTGATTCCATGCCTACTCTAGTTCGTCCTTTTACAAGGACAAAATTAAGTACCTTCATGATAAATATGCTCATGGCAAGGAGTTCAAAGTGGGTGAATTGGTTCTCTTGTTCAACTCTCAGTTACGTCTATTTCTGGGAAAGCTTAAGTCAAAATGGAGTGGACCTTTTGAAGTGGTGTTTGTGACCCCATTTGGTGAACTTGATTTGAAGAACAAAAATGGGGAAGTTTTTAGAGTGAATGTGCACAGGGTCAAGCATTACTTGGGAAAAAATTGATGACAGCCACGTGGTGGCACTTCTTCACCTCAAAAATTTGATGGTAACCTGCTTCGTGCCACGACGTTAAATCAGGCGCTTCTTGGGAGGCCACCCATGTATTTTTCTTCTTGTTTTTTTTTGATTTTCATTGTAGTGTAGGATTTATTTTTGGACTGACTGGTTGTGATATGCTGTAGGATTGTGTTGATGCAGTGCAGGAAAAAGTTGGAAAATGACCACTCTCTGAAGTTGTTAATGCAACCGCTCAGCCGTTTTGTGCGGACGCAAAGACTTGAATGCGGGGGCAAGAAATAAATGCGGACCGCACTGGTGATTTGAAAATGTTGGAGTACTCTGCGTTTACCGCTGCGGCCGCATTACATTTTGTGCGGACCGCAGTGGTTGACTTATCTGAGCCCTAAGGTTTTGAGCAATGTGGACTGCGGTACCATTTTGTGCGGTCCGCGATGGGTAGGTGAGCTGGGCCCTAGGACCTTTTTCTATAAATAGGACCTGAGGCCCTCATTTTGAACTTTTCTATCCTTTAACTCTCAGGGCACAAATATTTACTATTCATCCTTCTCATTTGCATGAAACTAACTGTTCAAGTTCATTTCTCAGCATTTCATCTACTTCTCGTAACATTAACCTCTTTTTAGTTGTTTAATTTATTTATTTTCTTTTCATTTTTGTTTTTTCTTATTTCTTCTTCTTGCCCTACCCGTTTTCTTTCAATATTGTAGCATAGGTTAGTTTTTGTTTAAAGTTACTCTAGGTAGCTAAATGACAGAACCAACACTTAGGGACCCTTTAATAGGTGTAAAATTGGACTAAAATTGATCAACTCATGACCCCTAGGTTGGTATTACTGCTGGGCGTTTAGTGCGGACCGCGGTGGAATTTAGTGCAGTCCGTGGTGCCCCTGTGCGGTCCGCAATGGTATTTTGTACGGACCGCAATGATGAAGTTCTAAAATCTGATCATTGAGGACCACGGCCACATTGCATTTTGTGCGGTCCACGGTGTCTCAATGCGGACCGCATTGCCATTTGTGCAGTCCGCGGTGCATATATTCAGAGAGTGGGTAGTTTGAACCCCACCTCTATGCGGACCGCAATGGATTTTGTGCGGTCCGCAATGGCCTCTTTACGGCCGCACTGCATTTTGTGTGGTCTGCACTCTGCAATAACTGACATTGTTTGCAACATTTTCTTTTCTGTAGCTGTGAACTTCATTATTTTTTTGGATACTAACAAAGTTTGAATGAATGTTGTTTGCAGACAATGGTTAAATCAAGAGGCAAATGTGCTAAATAACCAGGTAGAGGAGAGTCCTCCCGGGGGGGGGATAAAAGATGATAAGGTTGACCCCAGAAACCTGACAAAACATAAAGAATACAAGGAAACTCATTAAAGCTGCAGACAGAGCAATTGATCAGTCGGGGACTGAGTACGAACCCTTCCGGGAGGCATCTTCAGACTCAATACCAGAATACTATCCTGATTGGCTGGAGAGGAACCGGTTGAGAGGTACACCTCCAGCATCCCACACAGCCCAAGCCTCAATTCATGTATCTTCTAAGTTGTCTAAGGGTTCAGCTGAAGGTAGTGGGGATGAGTACTCCACCTCTCCCACAACTTCATTATCCGGATATGGTGCAGTAGGAGAAGAAGGGGAAGAAGTAGAAGGTGGTGAACCCCAAGTAGGTGGGGTAGACAGAACTAGGAACCCAGAGGCATGGGAGGACCGGTTCGTCAGTGATATTGCATACCACAAATTCAGAGAGTGGTATCAAGAAAAGAGGTTGATGCCGGAGAGAAAAATCATTACCCGGGATCTTTTTCCTCACAATCCAAATGTGTTGAGGCAATTAAATGATAGAGATGGATGGGACTACTTCGTCGGGCAGGTGGATGATGCCAATGAGCACTTGGTGAAAGAATTCTACACCAACACGGCCCATATCAAAAAGGGTACCAAAGTCACCAAAGTGCGCAATGTCAAAGTGAAGTTTGATGGCAAGACCATCAATGACTATTTGGGCTTCGTAGAGGAGGATGAATAAATTTACTTGGAGAAGATACAGTTGGGTGAAGAAGCCCGTCCGTGGTTAGAGGAGTACTTGGCAATCCCAGGTACCACTCCCGAGTGGCTGATTACGGGGGTGAAGATATTGAGGAGGATACTGAACTTTGAGGAAAAGGGGTGGGAGACATTCGTGTGTAGCAGACTAGACGCTAACACCCATGACAACTCACTCCCACTTCACCTGGCAATCTTAGTAGCTTCTATCATAGCAGGGTACCAGATTAATGTCGGGAATGTGATGTCCTGGGTTATTTCATGGGTAGTAAGTGAGGGTGACATATCCTACCCATTCCCTAACTTCTTAACAATGTACTTGGAGGACCTCAATGTGGAGAAACATAGATTTGACTTGAAGGTGAAGGCAAAGGCACCCTTATCATGGTATGGCCTACAGGGTGATGACAACCCTAAGGGCAAGAGCTCCAAAGGAAAATCCACTACTTCAGCTGGCCAGTCTGAATAACCAGTAGTGGTAGTGACTACTCCACTGCTTCCTTCTACTTCAGCTGACTTGCCCCCGGGTCCATCCACCTCCACAGCTCCCGGCATTCCCTCTACCACTGCCTATCCATTGACTGCTCACCGTCTGATCCAGGCCCTCACCAGCATCAATAACTGGATGTAGACAACTACTTCTAAGTTGTTTATATTATCTCCTACCATGGCAGCTCAGTCAACACCTCCGCCTATACAGGTCCCACAGTCTATTGAGGACGCTCTCAAGGATCTTCTGGACAACCATAAGAAGATCCTTGAGAACTAGAAGTTGCTTACGGATGCTGTAGATTCTCATGGAAAGGCTCCCAAGGAGCTTTCTAGGGAGGCCAAGAAGATGAGGAAGACTCAGGCTTCCAAAGAGTCCGTGAAAGAGTTAAGGGTCGAGGTTGAAGGCAGATCACCTACCTTTGGATTTGTTGCTACATTACCTTGTGCCAACAGCCCATCCTTAGCCAGAGCAGTCGGAGAGGCCTCCTAAGAGGAAAAGAGTGATACCCCAATCCGATGATGTAGTTATCCAGTAAGCGGACCCACTAGAGACTTCCTCCAGTCAGCCATAGGATGCAGCCCAGGATCTTATCCAGGCCCAGGTCCCAGCAGCAGAACCACAGGTAACATGGTGCCAATCTTAGGTTACCGAGCATACTAAGGACCCAGGGACCCAGACAGAGGACCCCATGCAGACGGACGACCCATAGGGAGTTTCTGTATCATCTTTCCTCTATTTTTGGTGCTTATTTTGCTTAATTGGCATTGAGGACAATGCCAGTTTTCATTTGAGGGGGTAGGCCTTAATTTGATTGATTTGGATGACTGTATATATATATGACAAATTTTATTTCTTTCTTTATTTTTCATCTTTGGTATATATATAATTTCAGCATTTTTCTACTTTTTTCGTACTTTTTTACCTTTGGTCTGTATATAAAAGTTGTGTTACATTGTATATATTCATCTCCCTTATTGTATATTCGATTAAACCCCCTATTGTATATATTCATTTTACTTTCTGCAATTTTTCCTTTTTAGCTTCTTTTTAATGTTCGTAGCTTCTTGTTTTGAATTTTTGCTATAATCCTTTGGTTTTTTTAATGCCATGGTTCTTTCCAAAGGTGGAATTTGTGTGAACCGGGAGGCTCTTTCCGATTATGGATAGCATGACAATCTTCTTAAGGGTTTGAGTCTGTTTCTTTTTGTTTTGTTTTTGTTTTTTTAGTAGTAGTGGTTAAGGGTGCCTCAAGCAAAGCTTCAATTGGGCCTAGCAGATTTGTCTTTGATCTTATGGTCAAAAACAAATTATTGTGTATAGGATGGTGAAAGTTGTGACCTTGAGACTCTCGTATTGGACGATAATCATCAAGTGGTTTTTCGGGACCATTGTATGCTCAAATCTTATCTAAAGTTGTTTTGGGCCCCCGACTCTGTGTCTTTACCGATCCTATAGCGTGTGTGGTAAGAAATTGTATTGCAAGTCCAAGTCCCGAGCCATTGATCTAGAACTTGCGCTGAATGTTTGTCGAGGCAAAATCCTAAGTGAATTTTAACTTGAGACATGATTATAGGCTCTCCTTGATCCAAATTATAGCTTGAACACTTCCATAGCCTACCAATGATAACATCCCTAGTCAACCATTTTGAGCCTTAAACCTTTTTCCTTCAAGAACCATAATACAAGCCTTTACTCATTCTAAAAGATACCCTCTCTTGGCACCCAATCTTTCCTTAGCACATGGCAAAAGTATAAGTTTGGGTTGAGAGACGAGGATTGCAACAAAGTGGTAAAAAGGCACAAAATGAAGAAAAGGAAAGGCAATGAAAAAGAAAGAAAAGGAAAAAGACAAAAAGAATGTTCAATGTAGAAATGAATAAATGGATTCAAGAAAAGAAAAGAATGTGAGGTGTGGAAAATTGAGAAAGGAGAAAAGAGTTGAAATGAATAAGAAAGAGTAACAGTGTGTCTCTCTAACCCCTTGGAAAGAAGTGAAATGACTTAAAAAGTCAAGTGAATGCATGCCAAAATGAAGCAAAAGAAGTGCTTAATGGAAGATGGAACCTACTTAGACCAAACATTTCCTACCCTGAACCAAAAGCCTTCACTATGTCTCCACAAAAGCCCTATGTGATCTCTAGTTGAATGAAGCTTACATTAGTTGTGACTCACATAAGGGGTAACCATATGGTACTTAGAGCCGTACTTGTGACTTTTCCTTGAGAGAGATGAGCGTATTTCCATTAACCTCGTGCTAAGTGCCAATATCCTAAAGGTAAGGTTTACTTAGGGAGAGTTGAGAATTTGTGAGTTTGGGTTCCACAACGACCAAAGTAATAGAAAGAGTTTCTTTGATATGTTGAGTCAACTCTTGATGCTCTTGTGTCGCACTAAATCCATGGTATTTAAAAGAGTAAAAGTTGTTAATGATTCATGTGAATTGAGGGAAATTGTTAGAACCAATTGATGCTAGACGAGGTCACTTTAAGACAACTAAATCTTCTTGGATTTTATCTTAAGGGGTGGGTCTTATTTTGTTTGCTTGAGAACAAGCAAAAGCTTAAGTTTGGGGGAGTTGATAACTAGGGATTGTGATGAATTTTACAGTCCTTCTTGCTTAAGTTTTGGTTAGAAATATGTACAAAATAGTCCCAAAGGTGATTGCAGGTTTGATCAACAAAGTGACAAGGTGTCAAAAACCAGCTCAAAAAGGGAGTAAAACTTGCACAAGTACTAAGACAAGATCAAGCTCAGTCAAATAGGGCTAGTGCGGTTGCATACCATTCTGTGCGATCCGCAAAGATGAGATTTGGAGACTCTGCTTTTCAGGCCAACGGGCAATACGGCTGCAAAGGGTTTTGTGCGATCCGCATTGGGTTCATTGCGTCCACACTCGATTTTGTGCGGTCCGCATTGCCCAAGTTCAGAGAGATGCTAGATTGGAGGATGAAGCTCAACGTGGTCTGCGGTCCTTTTTTGTGCGGACCACAATAGAAGACACTGCGGCCGCACTCGATTTTGTGCGGTTTGGAAAGCCCAACTTCAAAGAGCTGAATAGTTAAGCCAAGAGCCTTAGTGCGGCCACACTCGATTTTGTACGGTCCGCACTAGCCCCGCAGGGGTATTTTTGTCCAGAATTTTCAGCCTAGTATAAATAGTTTATTTTCCCATTTTTAGGCCATCAGATAGTTTTGGACGTAGAGTTGCGCTCGTGAACAATAGTGTTTTACAATTTTGAGTAATTTTAGCTTAATTTCATCATTGAATCTTCAAGTTTTATTTAGCAATTAATTATTATGAGCTTTTCTTCATCTATTTCTTTGTTTTCTTCTCTAATTATGAGTAGCTAGACCCAGTAGCTAGGGTTGTGGCTCAACCCTAGTATGGGTAATTGATGGGTCTTGTGTTTTAATGTTTGATTGTCTATGGGTGTTTAATATTTGGGCTAATTTAGGGTTTTAATTGTGAATTAGTGGTTGCAAACACTAGTTTATGCCTAGTAGACTTTGGCTTTTCTTGAGAAAGAGAGCCCAAGTCCATGAAATTAGACCAACAAGGAATTGGGGCGTACTCAAGAGATTGATAGCCCCAATTAAAGGGTTAAACCTAGAGATAGTAATACCCGACTTGAACCGTGATTTCCTGCATAAATTTGCATACCCAATTGGTCTTGAGAAACTCAATTCGGGCAAAATCACTTGAACTTCCGAGAGATATAGAGTGAGTAAAATCGTGCAATGGTTATATCGTACTCCCCAAATGTGAAAATCTATCTTTAGACGCAAGAATTCGTAAATTGACCACCTAGGCAAAAGTCACTACCCTAGTGCCTTTTATCCGTTTGAACAACTTGCAATAGATTAACCGTAGCTTTATTTAGCCTAATTTAGCATTGTAGTATTATAAAATTAGAATTAAAATCAAAACAAAAAATGTGTAGAAGTGTAATTAAGAGCAAATATGAAACTCCAATTTAGATAGAAACTCAACTCCACTATCTAGCTTCCTGTGGAAATCGATCCCGACCTCATCGGGTAAAAGCTGATTCGACCTCTCTCGCTACTCAATAGTAGTGCAGGGTTGGCCTCGATCAACAAATCGAGCCAACGCTCTTCAATGCTCAATTACCATAATTTCTTCCACAAACTTTACTCAATAATAGAAGTCATCACAAAAGGCATGAACAACACAAACATAGTCAAAATAATCATAATATAAGACTCACGGGTATGCTTGAAACCAACGTATAGATACTCGTCACCATACCTATACGTCATACCCAACAAATAACACATAGAAAATAGGATACAAATCCTAATCCCTTAAGCTAAGGTTAGACCAAACACTTACCTCGATGCTACGAATACAATTCAAGTATCAACTATCGCTTTACCTCTTGGTTTCACCACCAATTCGCTCGTATCTAGCCACAAGTTACATAATTACAATAATTGCTAAATGAATAAATTCTAATGCATGAAAATAGGTTTTCTAAAGTTTTCCCCAAAAAGTCAAAAATCTCTCCCAGGCCCACATGGTCAAAACCTGAGGTTCGAACCAAAATCCGATTACTCATTCCCCCACGAACCCAAATATATAATTTGTATTGAAATCAGACCTCTAATCGAGGTCCAAATCCCCAAAATTTGAAAAACCTAGGTTCTACCCAAATCATCCAATTTCCCCCATGAAAATTATTGATTTTAAGTTGAAATCATGTGAAAAGATGTTGAAGATTGGAGAAAACTAGTTATAAACAACTTAAAATTGATTTGGAGAAGAAGGTTTCTTTGGAAAATCGCCCAAGAGAGTTTATGTTTTGAGAAGATATGAAAAATGGTTGAAAATGCATCTAAGTATGAATTTACAGGTTACACGTATCGCAATTGCGACAGGATTCACAATTACGAACCCAGACTCTGCTATGCTCGCATTTGCGAAGTCTCTTTTGCGAACATTCTGTCGCATTTGCGATGACATGCCTCAACTGGGGACATCGCATTTGCGATGAATTCCTCACATTTGCGAGGTTATGCTGGCCTGGGCTCTTTCGAATTTGTGACATTGCCTTCACATTTGCGAACTCTCTTTTGCGAGCCAGGCTTCGCAAATGCGAAGCCTGTAGGCCTGCAACAGCCTAAGTCCAAATTCCACTCCGTGTCCTATGCAAAACTCACCCGAGCCCTCGGGGCTCCAAACCAAACATGTACACCAACATAAAAATATCATACAGACTTGCTCGAGCATTAAAATCACCAAAATAACATCAACAACTATGAATTTAGCATCAAAATCAGGAATTTACTTTAAAATATCAAATTTCCCAATTTTTCTCAAATAAGGTTCGATTCACCTCATTTCAAGTCCGTTTCTTACCAAATTTCACAGACTCATTTTAAATCATACATAAGACCTATACCGAGCTCCGGAACCAGAATATGGCTCCGATACCGTCGAATTTCAAACACATTTAATTTCCAAAACTCATAAATAATTTTAGAAAATAATTTTCTTTAAAAAAATTATTTCTCGGGCTTGGGACCTCAGAATTCGATTCCGGACATACACCAAATTCCCATATTTTCCTACAGACCCTCCGGGACCGTCAAATCACAGGTCCGGATCTGTTTACCCAAAATTTTGATCGAAGTCAACTTAAATTCATTTTAAAGGCAAAATTCATCATTTTTCATAGATTTTCACATAATGGCTCTCTGACTATGTGCCCGTAATGTGCACGCAAATCGAGGTATAATAGAAAGAGGCTTTTAAGGCCTCGATATGTAGAATTTATTTTTTTTAAAAGTGATGGGTCATCACACCTTCAGACTCAGTTCGGAAGTGTATGAATATAGGAAGAATAATCACTTATGCTTCAGATGTGGCGAAAATTATGGCCCTGGGCGTCAATGCAAAACCAATCAACTCCGATGCATAGTGGGTGAAAGTTAACTAGTATCCTCAGAGTTAGAATCTGAGCATGAGATTGTTTTTTTTTTGATAAACTATCATTTTCATTCATCAAAAAAATTGTTCTTTACATAACAGGATCTGCTGACCAGTCCTATACAATTCCACTATTACATAGAGATATCACCTGTATTCTATACTAGTTACAATTCCTATACATATGCATTT
>MU787850.1:0-58298 GCA_026770625.1 Nicotiana glauca | reverse complement strand
ATTATGGATATCTATCTAAATCCTTCATATGGTTCCTCCAACTGCTGTGCATATGGCTTTTGATATGAATGTAATACGTAATTTCTCTGCAAATCTGTTCTGCTGAAGTACTTCCTTTGTTGAATCTGATCCCATTCCTATCTCTCCATATACTATACAGCAGCATACCAAATACAGCTGAAATGATGTTGCCTAATCCTTTCTTCTTCCTTGCCTGGTAGGCCATCCATTTTAACTCTTCCTCCCAAGGTTGAATTTGTCTCTGAAATCCCATCCAGTTGAGCAGTCTTTTCCATATAGCATTTGTTTATGAACATTCAAAGAAGATATGCTCCAGTAGTTCTTCTGCTTGTCCACAGAAAACACACATTGTGTTAACTGAGATTCCTATGCTCTGCAATCTATCAACAGTTGGTATTCTTTTATGTATGATCAACCACATATTAAACTTGTGTCTTGGATGAATATGAGGATGCAGAATCAAGCTTTTCCAATAAACCTTCTGTCCTTGAGGTACTTGCAAATTATATAGCTTCTTGATGCTAAACTTACCATTTGTGCCTTGCAAGTATTCCAGCCTTTCTTGAACATTGCCCTGCAAATCTGGTATACTCAGAATAAACTGCCTCTGCTCAATAATTTTCCTTACAACCCAAGCTGCATTCTTAGGTATAGGAACAGTGTCAAGACACCTATTCTTTATGTAATAAGTATGAACCTATCTAATCCACAAACAATCCTTCTTCTTTGTGAGAGCCCATAGATGTTTCATTATAGCAGCCTTGTTCCAATAGCATAGATTAATTACATTTATTCCTCCCATTGTATATGGTAAGCACACTCTATCCCATGCTATTAGAGCTCTTCTGGAGATGTCAGCCTTCCCAGTCCATAAATATGATCTGCAAACAGCCTCTATCATCTTGCTAACTTTCTTTGGTAGCAGAAAAACCTGAGCCCAGTATGATTGCATCCCAAAAATGACTGCCTTGATGAGTTGCAGTCTCCCAGCATATGATAAAAGCTTTGAAGTCCAGCAACTTATTCTTGCAGTTATCTTTTCAACTAATGGCCAGCATTGATGAACAGTTAATTTTTTAGGAGCTAAAGGAACGCCTAAATATTTAAAAGGCAGAGTACCTTCAGTGTAGCCTAATTCCTGCAATATTAGCCTCTTGATTTCTTCATTTGTGCCTGCAATGTAAACTGAGCTCTTCTCTGGATTTGCTTGTAACCCTGATGAATTTGAGAACTTCATGAAAGCATTTTGCATTAATTTCACTGATTTTAGGTCAGCTCTACAAAACATCAATAAGTCATCAACAAAGCATACATGCATTACTCCTAGCTTTTTACATTTTGGATGAAAATGGAAGTCTCTATTTCCTGCCAATTTATTGAACTCTCTCTGCAGATATTCCATAGCTAACACAAATAGGTAGGCTGACATAGGATCACCCTGCCTTATCCCTCTTTTACCTTCAAATGGCTTAGTAAGACCACCATTTAAAGTTAAAGAATAGGACACAGTTGAGATGCACTCCATAATCCAGCACGCAAACTTTTGTGGAAATCCCAATATAATCAGTATTCTTTTTAAGTAATACCAGTCCAAAGTATCATAAGCTTTTCTCAGATCCACCTTGAGAACACATCTAGCAGATATACCTTTTCTAGTATAGCCTTGAAATAGCTCATGAGTGAATAGAATATTATCAGTAATATTTCTTCCCTCAATGAAGGTTGATTGAGAATCTCCAACCAAATAATTCATGACTGCTTTAAGTCTTCTTGTCATGATCTTGGTGATTATTTTATAGATGGTAGTACAGCATGCTATTGGCCTAAAGTCCTTTACCTGTGTAGGATTAGGAACTTTAGGTATTAAAGATATAGCAGTACTATTTATGGCTCTTGGCATCCTCCAGTTTCAAAAAATTCCATGATATCTGCAATAACATCTGTTTTGATCACCTCCCACTGACTTGTAAAGAATTCCACTGGAAATCCATCTACTCCTGGTGCTTTATCAGTTGGCATGCTCTTGATAGCCTCCAAAATTTCTTCCTCTTTAATTGGCTTGATCAGTTCCAATTGTTGTGTTCTTGTTAAACATGGACCTTCTTTGATTATTTCAGCATCAGGGCTTGGTAACTGTTGTGAGGATTCTCCCATTAATGATTTGAAAAATCCCATAAATTGATCCTCCCCCTGCTTTGGGTCTGTCAACTTAACACCTGCATCATTGTGAATAGAAACAATAACATTAGTGTTAGTGCACATTTTCCATTGAGCATGGAAATATTTGGTGTTGGCATCTCTATGTTGAATCTAGGTAGCTCTAGATTTTTGCCTCATCACCTGCTCCTCAATATTACTCCATCTTTCCATTTCTATCAATGCATCCTTCTCTTCTTCAATGTATTCCTGATTTAGAGGCTGAATTGACAGTTGATATTGCACCATTTCCACTCTTTGCTTTGCTTGGCTCAATTTTTGCTGATAAGTTGCCATATAACTGTTCAATTCCTTAATATCCACTTTCAGCCTTTTAAGTTTGTACCATGTCCTTGACTTCCCTGGAACACTTTCATATTGCCTCCATACTTCTCTCACTATCCTTGTGAAATCAGGATGGTGAAGAACAGTATGATAAAGTCTGAATGGCTTAGGATGTAATTGATGCTAAATAATGTCAGTTCTAACATTCATCAAAATGGGAGAATGATCAGATACCCCAGGATTTAAAAATTCTGCCTCAACATATCCATTATTCATCATCCAACTGACATTTCCAAAAGCCCAATCTATTTTACTATACACCCTGACATTTCCATCCCTTTTATTACACCAAGTATAAAACCGGCCTGTACTCTTCAGTGGTGTTAATTGCATATTGTCCAAGAAATCTTTAAAACCTTGAACCTCTACTTGAGTTATGGGAGCTCCTATTCTATCATCTGCATTCAATACATTATTGAAATCACAACTTATTAGCCATTCATCAGTAATGTTGGCACCTATTCCAGTAAGTTGTGCCCATAATTGCTGCCTAGCATTCCATTCATTATAAGCATATATCACAGTGAGATACCATTTCTTCTGTCTAGAAATATCCAACACTTCACAGTGGATAAATTGTGCTTCTACCTTTAAGACCTGAAGTTGCACATGAGGTCTCCAAATTAACCATATTCTACCATTATAAGCATACTCATAGTTTAACTTTATCTTCCAGTCTTTCATTGTTTTAATAGCAATTCTTTTTGCCTTTGTTTCCTTCACTCTAGTTTCAACTAATTCCATTATCTCCACCTTATACTTCTTCAGAAAGAGAACCAACTCCTTCTTCTTAAAGGGCTTATTCAGCCCCCTTATGTTCCAAGTACTGACTATCATTTAGGTATAGGGTGATTCTGTTCACCCTGCCCAGTATTAGCTGCATTCCCACCTAGGCTCAATACTTCAAATCTGTTGGTTGTATTGATTTGGCTATTAGAAAAACTTGGCTCATCACTTGAATGCACTAGAACACTTTTACAGACTGTCTCCCACTTCTCATAATTGATAGTGGTGGAAACTCATTACTATCAAGTTGACTATCTTCATTCTGCCCTTCAGCTACAGTGTCCTCTTTAATGTTTGTATCCTCTGCTTCTCCATTTTTTGGTATTGGTATCTCTTTTGCTATCCACTTTGTAACCATTTTCCTACTTCTTCTACCTCTTTTCCTTCTTTTGTTCTGTTCAACAAATTCTTCAGCTTCTCCTTCTACCTTCTTCTTCCTACAATCTTCAGTAGTATGTCCAATTTTAATGCAATCCATACAGAATTTTGGCTGTCATTCATATTCTATACTTTGATGGATTACACCTACTGGAGTGCTAGTAGAATGTCTTTTGGCAAAGGATGAGAGATATCTGCCTCTACAAGAACCCTAGCATATGAAATACGATCCATCTCAGCAGTGTAGATATCTGTGTACATAGGCTTTCCTATACCACTCGCCATTTTGCTTAAGGCTTCAATTGACCAGAATCCCACAGGTAAATTTGGAAATCTCACCCAAATCGGAATATTATTCGAGCACTCTGAGTTGAACACAAAATCAAGCGACCAATTCTTCAAAATAAATGGCTTATTACGAAAAAAATATGGTCCTGATTGCATGACTTTGTCTCTATCATGAATTGAATCAAATCTAAAAATGTAATAACCCTCATCGTGATATAGTATCTTTGGATCATTAACAAAATCCCACACATTATCAACATAGTTCTCCATCGATCTAAAATATGGATTTTCATCCAAAACATACCCAATAATTGCAGTAGACCAGTAATTCTGATTTTCCTTGATATCATCCTCTGCAATTGTTACTACAATTTGTTCTCCTTGTAGATCTGGTGGAATATAGTTGAGAGCTTTCCCCATTTGGCCTCTACGAGTTCTTCTAGCTGGTCTCTCCTCATTACTACTATCCTTTAGCATTTGTTCCTGTTCCATTGGTTCCTTCATCATTTGTACAGATTCCTGGACTTTGACTGGCATTTTTGCTGTACTATTTGTTATATCAGAAAATTGGAGACGGCGTGGAATCTCTTCACCTTTTCTTCTCACTGCTCGTTTCATAGCAATATGTTGTTATCCATTTACTTCATCCTCAGCTGGTTCCTCCTCTATAGTCTGGAATCTAAGTGGAAGAAAGCTTCCAAATGTTAATGGCTTTGCATGCACTGGTACAGTAGAGGTCGGAGTTACTAAGCTCGCCGATGGTGTTAGGGTAGTGGTTGCCGGAATTTTCATCTTCAGTGCATGTTAGCAATACCTGCTTAAAGTGCGCCGAGAGAAAACCTCCGGCCCACCCTTTAAACTGGACTCTTTTTCCTCTGAGCATGAGATTGTTATTGAAGGTGATATTGAGGTTGAGTTACAAGAAGCCATTTGCTTGAGTTCATTGTATGGTAACACTGTTAGAGTAAATACTATATTAGTAAGTGGAATTATCAAGAATAGAAAGTTGAATGTGCTATTTGACTCCGGTAGCGCCCATAGTTTCATAGATGGGCAGACAATGAAAGAAAATTGATACCAGCCAGTGTACTCTACTCCAATTGAGTGACTGTTGCGGATGGTAATTATATGTACTGTAGTTCTACTTGTCCTGAGTTCACTTGGAAGATGACTGGTAAAACCTTCAAGGAGGACTTGAGGACCACCAAGTTGGGAGCGTGTGACATAGTGTTGGGCAATGGCTGGATGAAGAAGTTTAACCCCACTATATTTGACCATGATAAACAAATTTTTACCATTAGGAAGAAGGGCAATAGAGTGGTAAAACTTCTTGGAAGATGACTGGTAAAACCTTCAAGGAGGACTTGAGGATCACCAAGTTGGGAGCGTGTGACATAGTGTTGGGCAATGGCTGGATGAAGAAGTTTAACCCCACTATATTTGACCATGAGAAGCAAATTTTTACCATTGGGAAGAAGGGCAATAGAGTGGTCTTATAGGTCATTCCTGAAAGGGGAAGACTTATTATGATAAGTGCTAGCACCATGGGCAAAATATTGAGGAAAGGATAGGTGATGATGGCACATTTGTTCCTACTCAAAGCAGAACAAAATCAGGAGCAAGAAGTGGTGGATTCTGCTATTCAAGATTTGCTAGCCAAAAATGAGAAATGCTTGTGGAGCGTACAACACTACCCCCTACTACACAATTTGACCATATTATTCCTTTGAAGAGTGGGGGCTCACCAGTAAGTTTAAGGCCATACAGATACAACTTCTTCCAGAAAGAAGAGCTAGAGAAGCAAGTTAAAGATATGATGAGCCATGGGATTATAGAACCTAGCCAGTCTTCTTTTTCTTCTCTAGCCTTAATAGTAAAGAAAAAGGATGGAACATGGAGATTTTATGTAGACTACATGGGCTTGAACAAGACTACAATTAAAGATAAATATCCAATTCCTATAGTGGATGATTTGTTGGATGAGCTACAAGGGTCTGTGATTTTTTCAAAAATTGATCTGAGAGTCAGGTATCACCGGATCAGAATGAGACCAGCTGATGTGCACAAAACAACATTCAGGACCCATCAAGGCCATTATGAGTTTAGAGTGATGCCTTTTGGGCTCAGCAACGCACCTGCTACATTTCAAGCTTTGATAAACCAGGTATTTCAAGACCATCTTTGGAAGTTTGTTTTGGTTTTCTTTGATGATATACTGGTCTATAGCAAGTCACTAAATGAACATCTCAGTCACTTGGTTATAGCTTTTAAGATATTGACGGACCACTCGCTGTTTGCCAAAAGGTCTAAGTGTTTTTTTGGACAACCTATGGTAGAATATCTTGGCCATGTGATAACTGCTGCAAGAGTGTCTACTGATCCAGAGAAGATTTAGGCCATCTAGTGTAAGAGCTCTAAGAGGTTTCCTTGGGCTCATAGGGTATTATAGAAAATATGAGAGGTTTGCTCAGGATGGATGCATTCAAATGGACTGAAGAAGCTGAGACATCATTTGAGACCTTAAAAGCGGCTATGACTAATACAAATTTACTTGTTTTACCTGATTATAGTCAGGAATTTATTATAGAGACATATGCAAGTCACTCAGGGATGTGGTTTGTATTGATGTAGAAGGCTAGATCTACAGCCTATTTCAGCAAGGTGTTGGCTCAAAGTCACAGAGGTTGATCAATCTATAAAAAGGAATACATGGCATTACTCAGTGTTGTTGAAAAATGGAGGCACTATCTACAATATATGCATTTTATAGTGAGGACTGATCACCACAGCGTCAAGTACTTGTTGGAACAGAAGGTTACCATGGCAATTCAACAAAAAGGCTTGACGAAGTTACTTGGACTAGACTATGAAGTCCAGTACAAGAAGGGATTAGAGAATCGAGTTGTAGATGCATTATCCTGGAAGTATGAGGGAATCGAAGAAGTTGGTGCTATCCATCCAACAACTACTCCATAGTCCATTAGCACTACAGGGCCAAGATGGATGTTAGACATCAACAATAGCTATGAAGGAGATTTCGAAGTAGCTGAGCTCATTGCTGAGCTATCCATAGATCATGTTGGGCCTCACCTATGTCATTACTCAGCTAGTATCCTTAGAAGAAAAGGAAAAATATATGCTGGAGCTTCTGGTGATCTCAGATGGCGATTATTGACTACCTTCCATGATTCACCCTTAGGTGGGCCCTCTGGACAGTTGGGAACCTTCAAAAGATTATCTCAAGTGTTCTATTGGCCTCTCATGAAACATATGGTTATTCAACATTTAGCTGCTTGTGATGTTTGTCAACGAAACAAAGATGAGATTGCTCCTTATCCAGGCCTCCTTCAACCACTCCCCATACCAAATCAATCTTGGAGACACATGAGTATGGACTTCATTGAAGGATTACCCAAGTCTAAGGGTAAGGAAGTTATCTTGGTAGTCGTCGACAAAAGATCCAAATTTGCTCATTTCATGACAGTGGCACATCCATGTACAACCCTCATTGTTGCTAACAAATTCCTTAAGAAGATTCACACTCTACATGGCCTACCCGAGTCCATAGTCACTGTTAATACCCAATTTTTCCCGTGTATTTTTATATGTAAAATACTTTCAAAATAACATATGTATGCATATATAAGTATCTCTAGATGTTTTATTATTTTTTCTAATTTTTAAAGGATTTTTAAATTAATTTACTGCCCTATTTGATCAATAAAAATCGATAATTATTCCCTAAATTATCATTATTTGTTAATCATTTATTGTATTTTCAGGTTTATACCAAAATATAGGTAATGTCATTTTTGCACATTTTTTACAAATTTATTTAGTATTTTAAAGCTAAATTGCTTATAATTGAAATTTTAGCCTATTTTAAGAATTAATTGAGTTTATAATTATAAAATTAATTCCTGTATTTTTTATTTAACATTTATATATTATTAATCATTTTATTGCTTTTAATTTGTTTCCAGAAATAAGTTTACAATTTTTATAAAATAAAAAGGAAAAATATGGCTATTTAAATACTAGCCCTTCTTATTTTAATTGTAGCCTAAATCAACCACCCAATTAAATCCAATTTCAATCCCAAATTGTCCGACCCAATTCTTAAATTATCCGACCCACGACCCACTCAAATAACCTGCCCAAACTTTATTTTTAATCCCAGCCGCAGATCAACGACTCACACTCTCTTTCCTTTTTTAATTTACCAAACCCTCAACCCTAAAATCATTCTCACCTAAACGTCGCCTTTGAATCCCTCCACTCCCTCAAACTCTCTCGAACCTTCTTCGAACCCTAGCCACCTCATACCATCTCCGCCCTGAAATACACCGGAATCTATGGCTTCTGAGGTTGTGAGAGCCCTATACCCACCTCCTATGGCTCCTACATGCCTGGTTTGTGAAGATTCAAGGCCTGACCTTGAAGGTTTATGCCCAGACCTCTATCGACTCGAAGTTCCATGGTCATCTCCGGCCTTGCTCCGGCATACCATGGTTGTTTAAGCCTGATTCCAACCTCTCCGACTCAGATCGGGGACTTTTTCAAAGCCTTTCTCATTTCTAGGTTTCTTCTGGAACCCTAACCCTTTGAGGTTTTCTCCGATTTCTTTAGATCTGTTTTG
This sequence comes from Nicotiana glauca, assembly GCA_026770625.1. Classification (NCBI taxonomy): domain Eukaryota; kingdom Viridiplantae; phylum Streptophyta; class Magnoliopsida; order Solanales; family Solanaceae; genus Nicotiana; species Nicotiana glauca. The sequence goes on along the minus strand of MU787850.1, from coordinate 49,645 downwards.
TATCTATTCTTTCCCTGAGTTTTCAAATGATTTCCCTAACTTTTCTTTCAAAAAATTACTTTCAAAACCTTTCTTTTACGATCTAGGGTTTTCTGAAAGTGTTTAAGTATTTTTATGATTTTCTTTGTCATTCGTGTGTATTTGCCTCTATTGTGTTCTTGTATCATGCTCTTGTATGTTTCTCTTACTGTGTTTTGCTATATTATGATCTCGTATGCTTTTCTACTGTGTTCTTGTGCGTTTTCTTCTACCATGTTCTTGTGTGTTCTTCTACTGTGTTTTCTATACTATGTTCGCGTATGCTTTTATACTATGTTCTGGTATTTTCTTCTACCATGTTCTGGTATGTTTCACCTACTACATTTTTCTACTATGTTCTAAAGTGTTTTGCTATTTTCCTTCTACTGAACCTTGTTTGAGTTTCTTCTAAAAGATCTTCTTAAGTGTGTTTCTGCTACTATTCTTAACAGTATTTTCTCATTATGCTTCGAATTATTTTCTTCCACTCTGTTTGCTTTGAACCCTTCTGCTATGTTTGCATGTTACTTTGCTATCATGTTTTTCATAAGTTCTGCTACTGAAAGAAGCATGTTAGAAGTTTCAGTTCTTTTCTAAAACCCCTAAACATGTTTTGATTTAATTGCTTGACCTCTCATCATTGCTTTGTGATTTGCCTAAACTAGGGTTTTTATTTTTAGAATCCCTAACTCTTTCAGATCAACTTCGAGTTTGGACATCCGTGTTTGCATATGATTCTGGATTTTTACTAAACTCTTCTACACTGGATTTTCTATTAATGACATAGGCAATTTTCTTTCATGTTTAACATGTTTGTATGCTCCTTATATATGATGAACTTCCCTTTAAAGTGGTTTTCAAACTTGTGATTAATTCAGGATCCCTGCTAAATAGGTCTAATTGATTCCCTTTCCATTGTTTGCTGATTTCCTTTAAGTTAAAAAACCTTTCCCATTTTTTGACTCGGTTCATTCATACAAATCTCAGACCTTGTGATGTACTAGCTGTTAATTAATTTTCTTATCTTATTTGTACAACCCTATCCTTAAATAACCTTTTTATGTATGTGCCCTTAATTGCATGCTGTGCACAAAATATTTATTTTTCTTTCCTTAATTGGTTTTTACCCGTTTGAATATGAATCCCTTAATTAAAAGGAGTCTTATGTAATTGATTGACAATCAGTTCTTCAACTATTTTCTTACCTTATTTCTGCCTGATTTTTACACTATAAATACACGACCCTTTAACACACAACATGATTAACAATCCCTTTACTACACACTTCACAATCCTTCTGAATTCTTACTTACAATAGTACTCTCTCTTCTTATCTGCACCGTGGCTTTTACAAGACTATTGCATTTTCTCTATTTGTTTCTTTGAAACTGGTATGTCCTAATTTAAGCTTCAACATCATCACAATGTGTTTATTTACAACTTTTGTATCCATGTCTACTGTACTGTTTCTGTAGAGTTCAACATTTAAATTAAGTATGCTCATATCTTTCTATATGTTTCTGTTATGAATCCTTGCTCCCCTACCCTATTACCCTTATATGTTTCCTGAGTTGTGACTTAAGGCATGGCAATATGAGTTATTGTCCATGAATTAAGTTTGAACCAATAGGGTCCTAACCTCTATATAAACAGGCTAGAGGGTGTGCCAGTATATCCCATTGCTGGATGTGCCCATCAGCCTACTTTTCTTTTGCTCTTGCAAATTCCCCTCATTCCCTATCCGCTATGTGTATTAATGTGAATTGCTTCCCTCTTCGTTTTCCCATTCCAAAATTTCACCTCTGCACTTGTACTCTCTCTCTTAGTCTCTAAATTCTGTTCCCCCTCCTGTGAGCCTTGCCTTGGGACCTTGAGTTCCCTCTGAACTTAAACACTTGAGGGCTGGCCTTTCCACACTGCACTATGTCTTAATCTGGTAATATATTTGGGGTGTAAGCACTGCTCGGAGTTCATGTGAGACTCTTAGAGAACTTTGACACACCCTAAATAGGAGAAAGGCTTTGAAATCTGATCTTTGGAGTTGGTTTACTTCATGATTCAGATAGGAAGTCTGAATCAGGCTCTCCTTGGCTGTACTTTTAATTTCTAATGTATTTTTCTTTACTTTATTTTCTTATGGGCTGTAATAACTTTGTAATAAAACTTTTGGGGTTGGATAGTGAAAAGGGAGCGGTAACCATGCATGCAAAAAAGGGTAGCTAACCTGCCTATAGGAATTTCTAATTTCTTCATTCTGATATAGCTGCCATGTCTATAAGAATCCTATAGATATTATGTCTGTAGGAATTTCTGCATTCCCACATGTAGATAACCTGCCTATAAGAATTTCTGCATTCTTTCACATAGATACCATGTCTATAAGAATCCTGCATTCTCATATGTAGATAACATGTCTATAGGATTTTCTAATTTCGGCATTCTCATATGTAGATAACATGTCTATAGGATTTTCACATTCTCATATATAGATACCATATCTATGTTGATATCCAATTTTTCTCTAAATATTTTTTATATACCTAAATATTTCTAAAATAGTATATTGGTGCATATATAAGCACACCCAAAAGTTTTGACATTTTTAATAATTTTTAAAACCAATTTATTGCCTATTTTAATACAACAAAATCCAATAATTATTCTCAAAATTATCATTTTGGTGAATAATTTATTTTTATTTTTACATTTACACCAAAATATAATTAATGTAATTTTTGCATATTTTTACGAGTTCATTTGGTATTTTTAAAGCTAAATTGCATTTAGTTGTAATTATAGCCTATCTTGGAATTTATGGCATTTTATGTTTATAAAATTAGTCCCAGTATTTTTAAACTAATATTTATGTAAAAATCATTTACCCAGTACTCTTAATTTGTTTTAAAATCGGTATTACTATTTTATAAAAATATAAAAGGAAAAATTGGCTATTTACGATTTGGCCTCAATTGCATTTCAATTATAGCCAATTTGACAACCCCAATTAACCAAATTTCGGAGGCCCAAAATTACCCAGCCTAATTTCAAATTAACTCAACCCCTAACTGATTTGCCCGATCCGCCTGGCTCTTATTCAATCTAGGCCGTTGATCGTTATCAACGACCACATGTCATCCTTTCCTTTTTTAATTCTACCAACCCACCCTAACCCTAATCACTTCTCACCAATCGCTGCCCTTGAAACCCCTTTTCTCTCTCGACGCTGTCTAATCCCTCATGAACCCTAGCCGTCGCCTCTCAATTCTGCCCTAAACTATGGCCTCCCATGGCCATCGGAGATGTATAATGGCCTCTCATGGCTCCTGAGTGTTTGATTCCATGGTTTCACGACCAAATCTCGAAGGAAGCTGGTCCAATCGTTGCCTGACTTCCACTCATGACCTTTCTCCGGCCGTCCTTGACTTTTCTCCGGCCAGCCATGGCCGTTTGAGGGAGATCCTTGACGTTCCTGGTTAGATCGTTAATTTCCAAGGCCTCTCTCACCTTTCTGGGTTCTCCGAAACCCTAATCTTTGGGATTTTATTGATTTTTCTTTTAGATCTGCTTTAGATCTGTACTAGCCATAAATGTTTAAGTGTGTTCTCGAAAGTTCTTCGACTTTTCTTGCAAAACGACCCTTCGTTAGGGTTTTTCCTTTAAGTTTTTCAAAAGATCTCTGATGTATTAATGTGTTTATGTTTTGGCTATGATTTGCTCATGATTTCTCCTCTATCTGTTTCATGCATGTTAAAAATCCTAATTCCTTTTTAGTTTATTCGGGTTCTGAAAGTTGTTTGTTTAAATGCTGCTGGTTCTTGCTTCTTCGTTTAATTTATTTAATTTCGAGTTCTTACCATCTTGCAAAACCTGTTTACTCTTAAAGCCCTATTTTCTCACTTGTTACTATGAGACCTTTACTTGTTTCTGTCTCTCTTTACTTGCTTCAGTGTTGTTTCTATGTGATTACTCGACCTGCTTGACTACTGTGCTTCGAATATTTTCTTACTACTGAGCCCTAGCTTACCCTTACTGCCATTGTATGTTTGTGTTGCTTCTTTTTGCCAATTCGTTTAACACTGCATGCTTGTTCACTCCTTGCTATTTATATAATAAAGTGCAGTATCATGTTCCTTTCTTGTTTGATCTTGATTCCTTTGATCCTGTGACTGATTGCAAAAGATTTTCTTACGAGCCCTAATTTTCTACTCATTCGTTTAAAAATTAATTGATTCACTTCCTTTATTGTGATGTTTTACCTTGCTGAATCCTTTCCCAAAATAAGTATATTTCGTACTTAGACTGGATTATTTACTTCATGCTTTTACTACCCTTTTTATGGCAATAATCAATCTGCCCCAAACTGATTTTCTTTCCTTAATTAGGACTGCTGACCCGTTAAGCAGTGTTTCCTTAATTTAATGGGAATCACTAGGCTTAATTTGATTCTGAATGATGATTGTTTCCATGTTTGAGTTTTAATTTTACTTATTACCTTATTTCCCTACACGTTTTCAAAGCTATAAAATACCTACTCTCTTCTCTTTCAAACACGAACACAGACGAACAATCTGAGTTCAAATCACTCTTACACTTAAAACTCTCTCTCTCTCTCTCTCTTTCCGCTACTGGTGTTGTTGCTAGGCTGTGGATTTTTGTTTGCTCTACTTTCTTCTGCACTTTTGTCTCTCCACTGGTATGTCCTAGTTAATTTACATGTCTCAACAACAATATGTTTTCATTCCTATCTACTCCTGTTCATGTTTTCTTCAGTTAACATGCATTTCTAGCATGCTGTAACTTGTCCCCTTTCCTTTGTAATTCAATGTTTAATTAATGTGTACATCCTGTCAGTTGTTGGTTATTTATTTGATACTTTATGAATCCCAAACCCCCATATCCCCTTTATATTCTTAAGTTATGGTACAGAAATATGGCTATGTATGAAATCATTGTCCATGGATATGAACTGGACCCTTTGGGCCCTAAGCTGTGTCAATTCCCCATCCCCATACCCTTATTGTGTGTGTTCTGAGTAACAGCCTTGGCCTGCCAGTATTTCTGATTATTGTTCAGGCCATGGCTTGACCTCCAGTAGGTCTTTACTCCCTAAATTCTTGATCAACAGGTTTGGTCAGGGGTGTGCCAGTCTATTTTGTGGCTGGGCATGACCACCAGCCTGCCTGGGTAGCCCTTATCCCTTCTTTTGCCCTTACACCTCATTATTAGAGCTTAAGTTCTGCCCCTCTTGTGTGAGTCTTACAGTGAGACCCTGGAGCTCCCTCTGAACTTTGACACATAAGGGTTGGCCCTTCCACACTACACAACTCAATTTCTGTTTAACATCTTTGGTGTATGCACTACCTGGGGTTCCTGAAATCCCTTTGATCTCTGAAACACCCTAGATGAGAGAAGGCTTGGAAATCTGGATCTCGGAAGTGGCTCAATCTCATACTATTAGGCCTTAAGTTTGAATTAGGCTGCTCGGATGTAGTTGAGGATTTCTGATGTATTTTCTTTAATTCTAGTTTATTTCTTTTTAGTTGTAATAACTTGTATAAACTCGAGGAACTTAGTAAAAAGGGGGAATGGGATTTAATTTTTATGCATCAAGGGTAGAAATCCTGCCTATAGGTTAACTTTCAATTTCTGCAAATACACCTAGAAATCATGCTTATAGGGTAACTTTTAATTTCTGCAAATACACCTAGAAATCATGCTTTCAGGCTAACTTTTAATTCCTGCAAATACGCCTAGAAATCCTGCCTATAGGTTAACTTTTAACTTCTGCAAACTCACATCTAGAAGTCATGCCTATAGGATTCATTCATAATTTCTATACCTCCGCGCATAGATATCCTGCCTATAGGTCAACTTCTAATTATTTGTATAAATTGGTCTATAAACTACTACATTCTGCATTTATAAACAGCACTAGGCAAATAGTTCGTAAGTTCAATAATAAAAGCTGCATATAGATACCATGTTCATAGGACTTTGTTAATGTCTAAAAAAAGGGGGGGTGTCCAAATCAGTAAGCGTATAGAAAGCATGCCTATAGGAAATCTCGAATCTGAATAGAGGTAATATTGACTGTTGAGCTCGTAATGCTCTGGTTAAAATTGTAACCCTTCTTTTAGTTTGCATCTCTTTCTAAAATCAGTATATAACACGCCTAGCTTTAACCAACACTTAGATGCTCAATCAGATCGGTTTTAGTCAATTGCATTCGAGTAAGCCTAATGTAGACTTTTCACCTAAAAATATGCATTGAACCAGTCCGTTCGTCGCTTTATTTATTAAAACCAAATCAGTACGTGTAAGACATGCTAAAATCTATGACTTTTTGCTAGTTTATGGAGGCATATTTGAGCCCATGTTTGCTTGTCTGTTTCCCTCTATTTTGCATTACGTGTTTTGGTTGACGCCTTAGTATTTTGTCATTTGAAACCTCTAAAAGGCCCAACCCCCCTTCCCTTTAGGATTAGTAGTCCATTTGCCTCTGGGACTGTTAGGATAGGGACGGGTAACAGCATGCAATAAGTAACGATACCATTCCGCGCTTTAATACCTTAACAGGTTGGGAAGGGTAGACATGGAGATGATGATCACACGATAAAACTATGCGTACAATTGGGTACCGGTGTTGTGTGGATGATCCATGTGATGTATAAACCTAGGACCCCCTCCCTCTTTATTTGTTATTATTTTCAGGTTTTCAAAAGCTATCCAATTTTTAAACTTCCGCTTCTTTTCATTTCTTTTAAATTACTTGCCTTAATTATTTGGCCCCTTCCCTTTACTTGTGTATCTCTTCTTTAATCACAAACCGCTTCCTTCCAAATTTCAGCTCCTTTAAATCCTTCTTGTGCCTTTTTTATTTGTAACTGTTATGTGAAAGATTCTCGTATTTGCAATGCTTGCTTGTCTACTTGTTTATTTGCATTTAAAGTCACAATTGTAGCATGGCCGGGAACAACACTAGTGGATCTTGAGGGGTGCCTAACACCTTCCCCTCGAGATAATTTCTAGCCCTTACCCAAACTCTGGTTTTCATCTCAAATTCTTTCTTAAAGTGTCCTAATGCACTATAATCATTAGGTGGCGACTCTCCAAATCCAAAAACCCAATTCCCAAATGGGAATAGAGTTGTCCTCCTAAATTTCATAAACCTGATTTCGCGAGAAAAAAGGGGGCGTCGACAGCATGGCGAATCTGCGGGAGATTCTGTAGGATTTTACCATTGCATGCTATATGTGAATTTATTGCTTCCTTTTACTGTTTTTGTTTAATGCCTTTATTTGAAACTGACTTGTTTCTTTTGTTTCTTTTTCTTTAATTACTTTCGTTTACCGCTTTCCCGTCAATGTTGTTGTAATTTTGAGCAATCATTGTAAACGTTATTGTATGAACGTGAAAGTACATGTCAATTTGTTTCATGCTTGTAAACTGCATTTTCAACATCATATTCCACTCGTTCCAAACAAATACTATAGCAATGCTTATAATGAGTAGTTGCGCGCTTCCAATACTATCACCCCCCCTTAATTTGGCAAAGGCATATTTTCGGTAAAACCAGTCGATCAGCGGTGCAGTCGACGGTTCCGTGCCTTTCCCTCTTGAGTTGTCCGCTCAAGGGTACCTATCTAATACCTCAATAGAAACCGCACTCCGTTTAAACTGTACATGCATCATGGTCAAACCCTGCCGAGTGAGTTATGTTGTCCACATAATGACTCATTAAGATAGCCTTGTCCAAAGTCCCCCGGGTTTCCTTGAAACCCAAACGGATGCCTCCATATTCTGTGCATTTATTTGGAGAACTTAAGTGCTTGCTATGATAATTATTGGTTTAAATAGTCGAGTCTGGTGGGGTGAGGGCCTAACGCTTTGTTTTGCAGAAAATGAGGCATGAAGTCCCCAGATTTGGCATGGTAACCAATATTCATCCAAGGCTACTGAATTGGTGGAAAGACCTCCATTCTAGTGATCATACACTCGTCCGCAAGTACTTAGGGAATTTGCCTTCTCTTCTAGAGATTCAGCCTAACAATAGAATCATAGAGGCTGCGACATTGTTCTGGGATAGTAACAAATCCGTGTTCCACTTTGGGGACTTTGAAATGACTCCTTTGCTTAAAGAAATAGGAGGTTTAGCTGGTATTCCTTAGGAGACTCCGGGTTTGCTTATGCCAGAGAATCGCAAAGGAAGGGGCTTCCTTAAGATGATGGGATTGAAGAAGAACCCAGACTTAAACATGTTTGAAAGACTCTTACATCCCATTTAAATATCTATACGAAAGGTACGGCCATAGCTAATCATACCGTACCTAGTCAAACGAGTTCGCCATCACCTCATTGGGGCATGTCCATAGAAGGGTCTTAGTTTTTATGTTCTGCTTTTTGGGAATGATGTCGTTCCCTATGAAGAAGGCTAGGATCCATACCAGACTGACCATGGTAACCAAGACTTTGATGGAAGGTATTGGGGGGCAAACTTTCAGCATAGTGCCCAGGATCATCGCCGAGATATACCGTGCCTTGAACAACTGCCAACAACAGGGCAGTCATTTTGAAGGTTGCAACTTGTTACTTCAGCTATGACTCATGGAACACCTCCAGAAAGGGGAATACCGACAAGAGATCCTACGTAGAGATTGGGATGACCACATCGCCTTCCACAAGCCAAGGCGTATGAATTATATGCCTAAAATGTTCGCTCAACCAGAGGACGCCAGAGGATGGGTAGAATGGTTCGAAAATCTGAAAGAAGACCAGGTACAATGGATGTTTGAGTGGTTCCCCATGGATGAGTTCATTGTTCAATCCCGAGATGCACCATTTCTCATACTAATTGGTCGAGAGGAACTTATCCCTACGTTCCTCTCTGAGCCATAAGGCAGGCTGGAAGAAAGCAAATCATACCAAGGGTCGACAAAATGAGCCACTTCAGGGCTAATTTCCAGGACGATGATATCCCTCACAGGTGCCAAGCTCAGCATTTGTGGCATTGCAAACTCATTTTGGGGAAAGAATCTATTGAACCAGATAGGTATCACGCCGGTTGTGTGCCGCACTATTTGGGTTGGTTAGAAGACAATGGCATGGGCCAACCAGGATTATCGACGAGCATGCTGAAGCACTGGTTAAGTATAATCAACTGCGCAAAAGAATTCGAGAGTGTGAAAATGAGCACCGAGAAATACAAGAAGCCCATCAGAAGATAATTGAGGAATGGAAAGACATGGCTGTCAGCGCCAACAAACGACTAGGGTATTTGGAGCGGGGTCTAGTAGAGCTGGAAGGGAAGTTCATCAAAAGAATTGAAGATTGTCAAAACACTGAAGGAAATGCAGGCGGACATCTGGCCCGGGCGTATTTGCTGCTAGGACTACGCGAGCTGGTGAAGCTGTTCGAGGGAGACAAAGATGCCAAATCTGGGGATGGTCCTTCTAGGACCAAGTAGTTAGAAGTCTTTTATTTTGCTTTAATGATGTAATAAGGCCAATGGCCACTAGTGACACTTTTACTTTCCATTGTTTAGAGTCGTTTTGGATTCGTCTTGTTTTTATCAATAAAATGACGCATTTAGCATTATAAGTTCTCCAAAACTATTTATCGCTAGGCCTACCTCGGGCATAACGAGGCACCAAAATTAGGACGCGATTTACATTTTTCGCACAACGTGTTTAAATATTGTAATATTTTTTTTCCTCATGACCCGCACTAACTTATTACCTTTTGTTTTTTTCTTTTTTATTCCCCTCCCCAAAAGTTAGTTCGTGCATTCTGGCACCATCGTCATACTCTACCAGTCCAAGAGCCCTCCACCTCCTCCTCCTCTGAGTCCTATCCGGAACAAGAACAAAGGTAGAATGGGAGATCCAAGTGCCAGAAAGGAGATTGAGATTCCTCAGGATACCCCGGTTGCTAAGGAAACTGCTACTCAACTGGAGCAAAAGATGTTGAAATTCCGAGAAGAGCTGGATCAGGTTCGGAATTTGGCGAACCTATCATTTTCCCTTACCGCTCCTGATGTCAACACCTAGAATCCCGAACCTCCATAAAACACCCCACAACCACAGATACAACCCACTCATACCCAACACTGCAACACATGCCACACTCCCAACAACACTCCACTACTCATTCTCGAGCCACTGAACGCCACAAATGACCATCTCCACAACACTCCTATTTTTTTGGATACTGTACCCCACTACACCAAACCAATCTCAAATGAACCTGAGTCTGATGACAAAGACTCCATTTTTAGGAACCCACCCGAGTTCAGGGCGTGGAATGTAACAAAAGTATTGAAGGGTTAAATTATGAAGACCTATGCATTTAGCCAGATGTTGAACTTCCAGAGGGGTACAAACCTCCCAAGTTTGAAAAATATTTGATGGAACAGGAGATCCCAGAGTCCACTTGAGGACATATTGCGATAAGCTGGTTGGAGTTGGAAGAGATGAGAAAATCCGTATGAAGCTCTTCATGAGAAGCCTGAAGGGAGATGCTTTATCCTGATACATCAGCCATGACCCTAAGAAATGGACGAGCTGGGTAGGCATGGCATCAGATTTCATGGACAGATTTCGATTCAATACAGAAAACACACCGGATGTATCTTATATACAAAATTTGAAGAAGAAGCCCACCGAAACATTCCACGAGTATGCCACTTGTTGGAGGTCAGAAGCTGCAAAGGTCAGGTCAGCCCTAGAAGACGAGCAAATGAATAGATTCTTCGTTCGGGCTCAGGATCCCCAATATTATGAGAGGTTGATGCTGATCGAGGGTCAAAAGTTCTCCGATATCATGAAACTTGGAGAAAGAATCGAAGAGGGCATTAAGAATGGTATGGTTACGAATCTTGAAGCATTGCAGGCCACCAATAAGGCTTTACAGACTGGTGGCACGTCCAAAAAGAAGGATGTAAGTGCCGTAATGGTCGCACAGGGAGCCAAATAACCACCAAAATACCACACTTACCCATCACCTCCACTTACATATTAGCCCATCCCGAATTACCAAACACCCACACCCTCCTATCCAACTCTTTTTTACCAATCCTCTCCACCTCTCACATATCAACCCACCTCACCCAGATACTCTCAACCAACACCTGTTTACCAAGCTTATAACGCTCAACCCTCTCACTACCAATCACCACCCACCCGTCAAAATTTCCCAAGACCCAGGCCAAATTTTGACCGCAAGCCTCCCAGACAATACACAGCCATCGCTGAACCGATTGACCAACTATATGAGATACTTAAAGCTGCTGGTTATGTCACTCCTATCCCAGCCAAAGCTCTAGAAAATCCCTCCCAGTGGGTCAGCCCCAACAAGACTTGTGCATATCATTCCGACATGAAGGGACACACCCTTGACGAGTGCCGCTCATTGAAGGACAAGATCCAAACCCTGAACGAAAATAAGGTCATAGTGGGAAAGGAGCCTGCTCCTAATGTTTGTAACAACCCTCTGCCTGACCACAAAGGAGGAGACATTCACATGATCGAGATCGAAGATGATTGGGACCCTAAAGGGTCGATAGGTTTGATTGCTGAGGGGGATGAACCAAAGAAATTGGTGGTTGCACTTAACCCAATTGTTGTGCAGAATCAGCCCTCCAGGGATGATGAAGTAAATATGTCTATACCTCTTGAATTTGAAGTGCCTCCTTCTACAAAGGCGCCCGGGCCAATTGAGGTTGAATTTGGAGTTCCAAAGGCACCTGCCCCCTTTGAAGTTGCTGTGTTACCACCAAGGGTGCCTATTCCTGTGGCAATGTCAGACATAATACCATTCCACTCAAATGCCATACCATGGGATTACACTGCTGAAGCTAGGACGAAAGGAAAGACCAAGACAGGAGAAACAATTGCTGCGTAAGGAATGACCAGAACAGGGAGGGTTTATACCCCAGAACACTTAGCTGAGTCCACTAAGCAAGCCCCAAGACGGCTTATTAAAACTGGGCCCGACGATCTTTGGAGAAAAATACAAGCTAAGGAGTACTCGGCCGCTGAGCAGTTGAACAAAACACCAGGATAGATCTCTATCCTAGCACTTCTACAGAGTTCTGACGCTCACAAGAATGCCCTAATGAAGATATTGAGCGAAGCTTATGTGCCCAGCAATATAACCAGGGGCAAAATGGCGAATATGGTGGGGCAAGTGCTGGAGAGCCATAAAATAACCTTCCACGAAGATGAGCTGCCGCTGGAAGGATTGAGCCACGACAAGGCACTGCACATCACCGTGCAATGCGAAGATTATTTCATCACTAGAGACCTGATCGATAGAGGATCGAGCCTCAACACCTGTCCGCTGATAACTCTCAGAACTTTGGGAAAAAGCCTGCACGAGATCAAAGATGGGGCTATCAATGTCAAGGCCTTCGATGGGTCCCAGAGATCTACTATTGGAGAAATCAGCCTATGCTTACAAATGGGGCCAACATGGTTCGACGTTGACTTCCAAGTAATAGACGTCCTGACATCCTACAATCTGCTGTTAGGACGGCCCTGGATCCACGCTACTGGAGCCGTAGCATCGACCCTACATCAGGCAGTGAAGTTTGAATGGAATCACCAAGAGGTGATCATCCATGGCGATGGTAGTAAACCCATATATAGTCGCCAGACCATCCCAATAACCAGATACAGAAATAGGCGGAGAAAAATACCACCACATCAAAAGGGTCAACGCTGTAGATAAAGATAAGTGGTGGGACTACAAGATCGAAAGTATCCTGAACTAGTGTTGGTACGAGCTTGGAAAGGGACTTGGTAAAAATCTTCAGGGGATCACTAAGCCCATCCAGCTAAAGAAGCATGGTACTACATTTGGCTTAGGGTACGGTTATACTTGGGAAGAATTCCAGAGTTGGTCGCCACCATAGCGCGGTCCCTACTATCCATTGGAGCTTCCGATACCTAGCCTGGAGCAAACCTTCCAGCCGACAGATACTATATATGGGTCAGAGGAAGATGAAGTGTTGGTAGCCATGAAGTATCTGTTCTTGGAGGATGATGACATGGACTGATGTGTTCTTTTCAAGGATGAAGGAGGAAGGCCCTTCCATACAAGTTGTGAACAGAGGAGACTGCCTCAGCAATTGATCAATTTGGACCGTCAGGGCTCGGAAGGCTTCGGGGTAGCAAGGCTAAACAAAAGCACCATGCATCTCATTTTTTAGCTTACTTTACTAGTTGATTTTCTTTCCGCATTGTCTTTAATTTCGAAAAGAGCTCCGATGTTTCAAACAATTATGAATTTAATCAAAGCATTTCAGTTTATCATATATCTTGATCTTATTATTTTCTCTATCATTTACTCTATTTTTATACAGCAGTACTATTACTTACCTTGATGATGAATCAACGATTGTGACTTGTAACGAAACAACGTAACAAAAGGACATAGACTTAGAAGAAGATGAGATACCTGAAGAGGTCATCAGAGAAGTTGAGAATTTTGAGAATAGACCTAAGTCTATTTTGGAAGAAACTGAGGTCATTAATTTGGGAGATACAGAAAATGTCAAAGAGACTCGTATTAGTGTTCACCTGTCGCCATCAGAAAAGGAAGGATATAATGAATTTCTAAAGGAATATGAGGACATATTCGCCTGGTTGTATGATGATATGACTGGTCTCAGAACGTCCATTATAGCTCATAAACTGCCAACAGATCCAACCTGTCCGCTGGTAAAACAGAAGCTCAGAAAATTCAAACCCGACATGAGTTTGAAAATCAAAGAAAAGGTTACTAAGCAGGTCAAATCCAAAGTTCTTAGGGTGGTGGAATATCCAATGTGGTTAGCCAATATCGTGCCGGTACCAAAGAAGGATGAGAAGGTTAGAATCTGTCCGAAAGACGACTTCCCCTTGCCAAACATACACATTCTTATTGACAACTACGCCAAGCATGAGTTGTAGTCTTTCGTTGATTGTTTTGCCAGATACCATCAGATATGGATGGACGAGGAAGATGTAGAGAAAATGGCTTTCATCACGCCATAGGGGATACATTGTTACAAAATGATGTCGTTTGGGTTAAAGAATGCTGGTGCTACCTATATGAGAGCCATGACTACTATATTTCACGACATGATACATAAGGATATTGAGGTATATGTGGAAGACGTCATCGTCAAATCCAAGAAAGCCACTGATCATATGGAAGATTTGAGAAAGTTCTTCAACAGACTAAGAAGGTACAATCTGAAACTGTATCCCGCCAAATGTGCATTCGGGGTTCCTACTAGAAAATTACTGGGTTTCATTGTGAGTCATCGAGGAATAGAATTGGACCCATCAAAAGTCAAAGCCATTCAATAGTTGCCACTGCCAAATAACAAGAAGGACGTGATGAGTTTCTTGGGAAGACTCAACTATATTAACCGATTTATAGCTCAGTCCACGGTAATTTATGAACCCGTCTTTAAAATGCTGAAGAAAGATGCTGCTACTAAATGGACTAACGATTGTCAGAAAGCCTTCGACAGAATCAAGGAATACCTGTCAACACCACCAGTCTTGGTTCTGCCCGAGCCAAGGAAGCCTCTATTGCTTTATCTCGCGGTTTTGGATGGAGCATTCGGTTGTGTTCTAGGATAACATAATGAAACAGGGAGGAAGGAGCAAGCCATCTACTATCTCAGTAAGAAGTTCACCCCGTACGAGGCCCGGTATTCTTTATTGGAGCGCACCTATTGTACTCTGACTTGGGTAGCTCAAAAATTGAGGCATTATTTATGTGCCTACACTACTTATCTCATATCTAGGATAGACCCGCTGAAGTATATCTTCCAGAAGCCCACACCCACTGGAAAGCTCGCCAAGTGGCAAATCTTGCTGAGTGAATTCGACATTGTTTACGTGACTCAGAAAACAATCAAGGGTCAATCCATAGCAGATCACCTTGCCGAGAATCCTATTTGCGGAAAATACAAACCCGTGAAAACATATTTTCCTGATGAAGAAGTGTCCTTCGTAAGAGAAGATATTGCAGAATCCTACGATGGATGGAGGTTGTTTTTCGACGGAGCCGCAAACTTCAAAGGAGTCGGTATAGGAGCAGTTCTAGTATCAGAAACCAGCCAGCATTACTCGGTATCCGCCAAGCTCAGATTCCCCTGCACAAACAATATAGCCGAATATGAAGCTTGCATCCTAGCGCTCAAGATGGCCATTGACATGAACATTCAGGAGTTCCGAGTAATCGGGGATTCAGACTTGCTCATACATCAAGTTCGAGAAGAGTCGGCAACCAAGAACTCTAAGATACTCCCCTACTTGCATCACATACAGGAGTTAAGGAAAAGATTCACAAAGACGGAATTTCAGCATGTCTCCAGGGTCCAGAACGAGTTCGCTGACGCATTGGCTACTCTGTCATCCATGATCCAACATCCAGATATGAATTTTATTGATCCCATCCCAGTAAAGATTTATGATCAGCCAGCTTATTGTGCTCATGTTGAGGAAGAAGCGTACGGAAAACCATGGTTCCACAACATCAAAGAGTACTTGACAACAGGAGAATATCCAGAACTTGCCAACGTTACTCAGAAGCGCACACTTCAGAGGTTATCCACCAACTTCTTTCTCAATGGGGGAATCCTGTATAGGAGGACCCCTGATTTGGGTTTACTAAGGTGTGTCGAAGCAAAAGAAGCATCCAAACTATTGGACAAAGTGCACGCAGAGACTTGCGGGCCGCACATGAACGGTTTTATCTTAGCAAAGAAGATACTCCGAGCAGGGTATTTTTGGATAACCATGGAAATAGACTGCATCCAGTACGTTTGCAAATGCCATCGTTGTCAGATACATGCAGATATGATAAAGGTGCCTCCAAACGAGCTCACTACAACAAGCTTACCATGGCCATTTGCGATCTGGGGAAAGGATGTCATTGGACCTATCGAGCCTGCCGCATCAAATGGGAAAAGGTTTATCCTGGTGGCAATTGATTATTTTACTAAATGGGTTGAAGCAGCATCGTATAGGGCAGTGACCAAGAAAGTCGTGACAGATTTCGTCCGTGACCGTATTGTTTGCCGATTCAGAATTCCGGAATCAATCATCACTGATAATGGTTCCAATCTCAACAGCGATTTGATGAAAACAATGTGTGAGGCATTTAGGATCAAACACAAGAATTCTATAGCTTACAGGCCTCAGATGAATGGAGATGTAGAAGCAGCCAACAAGAATATCAAGAAGATACTAAGGAAGATGGTCGAAAGTCAAAAACAATGGCATGAGAAGTTATCATTCGCCTTACTGGATACCGCATCACGGTCCGCACATCAACAGGAGCAACTCCCTACATGCTGGTTTATGGTACTGAGGCGGTCATCCCCGCCGAGGTAGAAATTCCTTCCTTGAGGATCATACAAGAAGCAGAGTTGGACGACGCAGAATGGGTAAAAGGTCGCTACGAGCAGTTAGCCCTTATAGATGGAAAAAAGATGAATGCAGTTTGCCACGGTCAATTGTACTAGAACAGAATGTCCAGAGCCTTCAACAAAAGAGTTAAGCCAAGGAATTTTACACCGGGGCAGCTGGTATTGAAGAAGATATTCCCACATCAAGATGAAGCCAAGGGGAAATTCTCTCCCAACTGGCAAGGTCCGTACATGGTTCACCAGGTTCTAATTAGAGGAGCCCTTATTCTTACGGAAATGGACGGGGAAGTTTTTCCAAAGCCGATCAACTCAGATGTAGTGAAACGATACTATGTGTAACCACTTATGATTCTCTTCATGATGCAATTTGAACTATGCCTGACCTGATTCCCATTTAAGAGGGGATACATAGGCAACCCTATGGGTTCGGTCACAACTTAATAGAATTCCATTTTCCCCCTGCTATTGGAACTGGGGCAGAATTTTGAGGAGGACCCTCAAAATTCCGAACTTAGTTTCAGCCACTCATCGCCAGGAATACCACCTCAGTAAACTGTGACAGAATTTTGGAGAGGACCCTCAAAATTCCAAAGTTGATTCTTCAGTCGTTCAGCACAGCCGTCAGAAGTGCCAGCCCAGTAAACTGGGGCAGAATTTTGAGGAGGACCCTCAAAATTCCGGAGCAAGAGAGGTTGCAATGTCTTGAACCACACCGCAGTCGTTGTTTCATCTAAAAGAAAACTATTTTTCTACTTACGTTATATTTACTAAATCATTCATAATCATTGTTCGAATTGCTACTGTTTAGCAAAGCTACCCCAACGATACGCAATGCCGAAAGTCAGGGGAAAACGAACTAACCTTTCCCTCTTACAAAACTCACAATTTTTCTTTGGACGCAGGCACTCGACTTACGATATCGTCAGGTATATTTATATATACATACTTTCGCAAGAATGCAACTCCTCAGAGTCATCACTTATCCGCAAGCGCTCTCCGTACAGTCACGACATCGTGATCAGCAATCAGCTAAGAAATCTCAATACTATCCATCCTTTTATTTTCTTGCATTGCATAAGGCTACCTTTCTGCCATCCAAGACTAAGCGTTGTTTCCATCTGCATTATCTGCATCGCATAAGGCTACCTTTCTGCCTTCCGAGACTAAGCGCTATCTCCATCTGCATTATCTGCATTGCATAAGGCTACCTTTATGCCTTCCGAGACTAAGCGTTGTCTCCATCTGCATTTTTTGCATTGCACAAGGCTACCTTTCTGCCTTTCGAGACTAAGCGCTGTCTCCATCTGCATTTTTTGCATTGCATAAGGCTACCTTTCTGCCTTTCGAGACTAAGCACTGTCTCCATCTGCATTTTTTGCATTGCATAAGGCTACCTTTCTGCCTTTCGAGACTAAGCACTGTCTCCATCTGCATTATCTGCATATGGCTACCATTCTGCCTTCCAAGGTTAAGCTCTACCTCCACCTGCATGGCTAAAATACCACCACCTCCATCTGCATGGCTAAAATACCGCCGTTTTATTTTTCTTGCATATCGCCACCTTATCTCTCTTGCATGGCTGAAATATCGGCACTTTTTACTTACGTCTTGCAATCGTTTGAAATATTGCCAAACTTTATTTAAATTCTACATCATCTAAAATATCGCCGCTTTATTTAAAGTTCTGTCGGCTGAAATATCGCCATTTTACTTTTGCATTGGCTGAAACATCACCGCTTTGTTTAAAGTTCTGTCGGCTAAAATATCACCATTTTACATTTTTTTTGCATCAACTGAAACATCGCTTGTTTGATTTAAATTTCTGTCGGCTAAAATATCTCCATTTACGCTCTTTGCATCGGCTGAAATATCGCCATTTACGCTATTTGCATCGGCTGAAATATTGCCATTTACGCTTTTGCATCGGCTGAAATACTGCCAAATCTTACATTTCATGGGCTGAAATATCGCCAAACTTTCCGAAGGCGTCATTGTTCGGAGGCATCATCCTTCATAATCTGAGAATACCATGCCATGGCCCGAAGACCCCAATTTATATCCTGCACATCATTATTCAAAGGCATCATGGTTCGGAGTCACCATTATCATAGCCCGAGAACATCATTTCATAGCCCGCGAATCCTTTAATTTTACGCTTCATGGCCCAGGACATCATGGTCCGAGGACGTCATCCTTACCGTCCAGAGACAGCATTCATAGTCCAACAGGAACTTGCATCATGTTTAAGTTTATGCAAAATATACGCCCGTATTGCTTACTTGCAGGTACACTAGCTAGCAATAGCCATCTCAGCAGGAGCGATCCCGCTCCAGTACTCACCGCCGATCCAGTTTCAAACACCTCTAGCCCCCTAAAACATCGTGCCCATCTCTTTCAACTCGCCATCGGCATGTTCCGTAAATGGTTCCTGAACTACATACGGCCTGATTCCTGTAAAACCAAGGATATGTAGGCAGCTCAGAAACCGGAGCTCGGTCAAACTCTTTTCAAATCACCGCTTCCGGTCAAAATTGGCCATCATATCTTTACCCGACAACTCTTTCATCCTTCCCGGGTAAAGAAGGGCAGCTGTTGATACCCAATTTTTCTCTAAGTATTTTTTATATACCCAAATATTTCCAAAATAGAATATTGGTACATATATAAGCACACCCAAGAGTTTTGGCATTTTTAATGATTTTTAAACCCAATTTATTGCCTATTTTAATACAATAAAATCTAATAATTATTCTCAAAATTATTATTTTGGTGAATAATTCATTTTTATTTTTACATTTACACCAAAATATAATTAAGGTAATTTTCGCATATTTTTACGAGTTCATTTGGTATTTTTAAAGCTAAATTGCATATAGTTGCAATTATTGCCTATCTTGTAATTTATGGCATTTTATGTTTATAAAATTAGTCCCAGGATTTTTAAATTAATGTTTATGTAATATTCATTTACCCAGTACTCTTAATTTGTTTTAAAATCGGAATTACTATTTTATAAAAATATAAAAGGGAAAATTGGCTATTTACGATTTGGCCTCAATTACATTTCAATTATAGCCAATTTGGCAACCCCAATTAACCCAATTTCGGAGGCCCAATATTACCCAGCCCAATTTCAAATTAACCCGACCCCTAACCCATTTGCCTGATCCGCCCGGCTCCCATTCAATCTAGGTCGTTGATCTAAACGATCAACGACCACATTTCATCCTTTCCTTTTTTAATTCTACCAACCCACCCTAACCCTAATCACTTCTCACCAAATGCCACCCTTGAAACCCCTCTTCTCTCTCGACGCTCTCTAATCCCTCATGAACCCTAGCCGCCGCCTCTCAATTCCGCCCTAAACCATGGCCTTCCATGGCTCATGAGTTTTTGCTTCCATAGTTTCACGGCCAAATCTCGAAGGAAGCTGGTCCAATCGTTGCCTGACTTCCACTCATGACCTTTCTTCGGTCGTCCTTGACTTTTCTCCGGCCAGCCATGGCCGTTCGAGTCAGATCCTTTGCGTTCCTGGTTAGATCATTAATTTCCAAGGCCTCTCTCACCTTTCTGGGTTCTCCGAAACCCTAATCTTTGGGATTTTATTGATTTTTCTTTTAGATCTGTACTTTCCATGAATGTTTAAGTGTGTTCTCAAAAGTTCTTCGACTTTTCTTGCAAAACGACCCTTCGTTAGGGTTTTTCCTTTAAGTTTTTCAAGAGTTCTCTGATTCTTTAACGTGTTTATGTTTTGGCTATGATTTGCTCATGATTTCTCCTCTATCTGTTTCATGCATGTTAAAAACCCTAATTCCTTTTTTAGTTTATCCGGGTTCTAAAAGTTGTTTGTTTAAATGTTGCTGGTTCTTGCTTCTTTATTTAATTTGTTTAATTTCGAGTTCTTACCATCTTGGAAAACCTGTTTACTGTTAAAGCCCTAATTTTCTCACTTGTTACTATGAAACCTTTACTTGTTTCTGTCTCTCTTTACTTGCTTCGCTATTGTTTCTATGTGATTACTCGACCTGCTTGACTACTGTGCTTCAAATATTTTCTTACTACTGAGCCCTAGCTTACCCTTACTGCCATTGTATGTTTGTGTTACTTCTTTTTGCCAATTCGTTTAACACTGCATGCTTGTTCATTCCTTGCTATTTATATAATAAAGTGCAGTATCATATTCCTTACTTGTTTGATCTTGATTCCTTTGATCATGTGACTGATTGCAAAAGATTTTCTTACGAGCCCTAATTTTCTACTCATTCATTTAAAAAATTAATTGATTCACTTCCTTTATTGTGATGTTTTACCTTGCTGAATCCTTTCCCAAAATAAGTATATTTCGTACTTAGACTTGATTATTTACTTTATGCTTTTACTACCCTTTTTATGGCAATAATCAATCTGCCCCAAACTGATTTTCTTTCCTTAATTAGGACTGCTGACCCATTAAGCAGTGTTTCCTTAATTTAAGGGGAATCACTTGGGTTAATTTGATTCTGAATGGTGATTGTTTCCATGTTTGAGTTTTAATTTTACTTATTACCTTATTTCCCTATAAATTTTCAATGCTATAAATACCTACTTTCTTCTCTTTCAAACACGAACACAGACGAATAATCTGAGTTCAAATCACTCTTACACTTAAAACTCTCCCTCTCTTTCTGCTACTTGTGCTGGTTCTACGCTGTGGATTTTTGTTTGCTCTACTTTCTTCTAAACTTTTGTCTCTCCACTGGTATGTCCTAGTTAATTTACATGTCTCAACAACAATATGTTTTCATTCCTGTCTACTTCTGTTCATGTTTTCTTCAGTTAACATGTGTTTCTAGCATGCTGTAACATGTCCCCTTTCCTTTGTAATTCAATGTTTAATTTATGTGTACATCCTGTCAGTTGTTGGTTATTTATTTGATACTTTATGAATCCCAAACCCCCATATCCCCTTTATATGCTTAAGTTATGGTTCAGAAACATGGCAATGTCTGAAATCATTGTCCATGGATATGAACTGGACCCTTTGGTCCCTAAGATGTGTCAATTCCCCATCCCCATTCCCTTATTGTGTGTGCTGAGTAACAGCCTTGGCCTGCCAGTATTTCTGATTATTGTTCAGGCCATGGCTTGACCTCCAGTAGGTCTTTACTCCCTAAATGCTTGATCAACAGGTTTGGTCAGGGATGTGCCAGTCTATTTTGTGGTTGGGCATAACCACCAGCCTGCCTGGGTAGCCCTTATCCCTTATTTTGCACTCACACCTCATTCTTAGAGCTTAAGTTCTGCCCCTCTTGTGTGAGCCTTGCCTTGGGACCCTGGAGCTCCCTCTGAACTTGGACACATAAGGACTGGCCCTTCCATACTACACAACTCAATTTCTGTTTAACATCTTGGGTGTATGTACTTCCTGGGGTTCCTAAAATCCCTTGGATCTCTGAAACACCCTAGATGAGAGAAGGCTTGGAAATATGGATCTCGGAAGTGGCTCAATCTCATACTATTAGGCCTTAAGTTTGAATTAGGCTGCTCAGATGTAGTTGAGGATTTCTGATGTATTTTCTTTAATTCTAGTTTATTTCCTTTTAGTTGTAATAACTTGTATAAACTCGGGGAACTTAGTAAAAAGGGGGAATGGGATTTAATTTTTATGCATCAAGGGTAGAAATCCTGCCTATAGGAGTTTGTTATGATTTCTGCAATTTCACACCTAGAAATCATGCCTATAGGTTAACTTTCAATTTCTGCAATTTCACACCTAGAAATCATGCTTATAGGTTAACTTTCAATTTCTGCAAATACACCTAGAAATCATACTTATAGGGTAACTTTTAATTTCTGCAAATACAACTAGAAATCATGCTTATAGGCTAACTTTTAATTCCTGCAAATACGCCTAGAACTCCTGCCTATAGGTTAACTTTTAACTTCTGCAAACTCACATCTAGAAGTCATGACTATAGGATTCATTCATAATTTTTGTACCTCCGCGCATATATATCCTGCCCATAGGTCAACTTCTAATTATTTGTATAAATTGGTCTATGAACTACTGCATTCTGCATTTATAAACACCACTTGGCAAACAGTTCGTAAGTCCAATAATAAAAGATGCATATAGATACCATGTTCATAGGACTTTGTTAACGTCTAAAAAAATGGGGTGTCCAAATCAGTAAGCGTATAGAAAGCATGCCTATAGGAAATATCGAATCTGAATAGAGGTAATATTGACTGTTGAACTCGTAATGCTCTTGTTAAAATTGTAACCCTTATTTTAGTTTGCATCTCTTTCTAAAATCAGTATATAACACGCCTAGATTTAACCAACACTTAGATGCTCAACCAGAACGATTTTAGTCAACTGCATTCGAGTAAGCCTAATGTAGACTTTTTGCCTAAAAATATACGTTGAACCAGTCCGCTTGTCGCTTTATTTAATTAAGACCAAATCAGTACGTGTAAGACATGCTAAACTCTATGACTATTTGCTAGTTTATGGAGGCATATTTGAGCCCATGTTTGCTTTTCTGTTTCCCTCTATTTTGCATTACGTGTTTTGGTTGACGCCTTAGCATTTTGTCCTTTGAAACCTCTAAAAGCCCCAAACCCGTTTCTCTTTAGGATTAGTAGTCCATTTGCCTCTGGGACTGATAGGATTGGGACGGGTAATAGCATGCCATAAGTACCGATACCATTCCACGCTTTAATACCTTAACGTGGTGGGAAAGGTAGACATGGAGATGATGATGACACAATAACACTATGCATACAATTGGGTACCGGTGTTGTGTTGATGATCCATGTGATGTATAATCCTAGGACCCCCCTCCCTCTTTGTTAGTTGTTATTTTCAGGTTTTCAAAAGTTGTCCAATTTTTAAACCTCCGCTTCTTTTCATTTCTTTTAAATTACTTGCCTCAATTATTTGGCCCCTTCCCTTTACTTGTGTATCTCTTCTTTAATCACAAACCTCTTTCTTCCAAATTTCAGCTGCTTTAAATCCTTCTTGTGCCTTTCTTATTTGTAATTGTTATGTGAAAGATTCTCGTATTTGCAATGCTTGCTTGTCTACTTGTTTGTTTGCATTTAAAGTCACAATTGTAGCATGGCCGGGAACCACACTAGTGGATCTTGAGGGGTGCCTAACACCTTCCCCTCGAGATAATTTCTAGCCCTTACCGAAACTCTGGTTTTCATCTCAAATTCTTTCTTAAAGTGTCCTACTGCACTATAATCATTAGGTGGCGACTCTCCAAATCCAAAAACCCAATTCCCAAACGGGAATAGAGTTGTCCTCCCAAATGTCGTAAACCCGATTTCGCGAGAAAAAGGGGGCGTCGATAGTCTATATGATGCACATACATGTAGAAAATATGCCTATAGGTCATTTCTGATTCTTGCATATCCACTTCTCACTAGGCAAACATGTTTATAGGTCTTAATAACCAAATGCAATCAGATGTCATATTCATATAAAATCCAGCGCCTAGATATCATGCTGTAGGACTTCTGTATTTCTCTATGTTTATAAATGTGTTTTAAAGTTGGCAAACGCATAGAAAGCATGCCTATAGGAGCTTTAATCGAATCTGAACCACCTCACTAGTTTATAAGTCCTAAAACTAGCAGTAATAATGTATTACCAATGGCAGAACTTGTGCTCTTCTAAAACTCGCTTTTAACTGGCAACATTTCTTAAATCAGTCTGTAATCAATTTACTTCTGAAATCAGTAAATATCATGCCTATAGGTTTTCGTCTAACACTTAGGCAAGCCCTAGGATAAGTCTTATAAACTGAATTAGGTTTTTATTAGCTACAACCAGCAGGCAGGCCTGATTCGGGCTTCTTATCTGAACTATGTAATAAATCATTCTGCCTCAAATCTTTAAGTTTAAATTAGGCCTTAAACAGTACGTGCGAGACATGCTAAACTATATGCTTTCTCTGGTTTAAAGGAGGTATGTATGAGCCTTTTTATTTGTTTATATGCTTCCCCAAACTTGCTATATGTGTTTTATTTGTCGCCTTAGTATTTTTACCTTTTGCAATCACAAATCAGCCCAACATCTCCTCTCTTTAGGATTAGTGGTCCCAAGTACCTCCGGGATTGATAGGATTGGGGTGGGTAATAGCATGCAATAAGTAAATGAGACCATTCTAGGCTTTAACACCTTAAAGGGGTGGGAAAGGGTAGATATGTATATGATGACCATGCGATAACATCACGTGTATCCCCTCACTAAGGAGTGATTACCGGATGTTGTGTGGGGTGATCCATATTATTAATAAACCTAGGACCCCCTTCCCTTTATTCTTTGTTCTTTTAAATCTTTTAAAAATGTTTCTTCTAAGAAAATAAAGTCACTTTAATTCTTTTCGACTTTGTTTATTTCTAACCTTTATGTGAAAAATTCCCTCTTATTTGAACTCTTACTTGCTTATGTGTTATTTTTACCTAAAGTCACAACAATAGCTTGGCCGGGAACCACACTAGTGGATTCTGAGGGGTGCCTAACACCTTCCCCTTGGAATAATTTCAAGCCCTTACCCTATCTCTGGTTATCTAAAATCAAACTCTTCTAAAGTGTCCTAATGCACTTAAATCATTAGGTGGCGACTCTTCAATTCCATTAAACCCAATTCCCAAAAGGGAACGAGTTATCTTCGCAAATATCATAAACCCGATTTCATGAGAAAAAGAGGGCGCGACAGTCACTAGCAGAGATAAGATATTTCTCAGCAACTTCTGGCAAGCTTTTTTCAGACTATTGGGTACTCAACTACATTTTAGTACATCATATCACCCTCAGAGTGATGGCTAGACAGAAAGGGTGAACAAATGTATTGAAAACTTGAGGTGTATGACCTCTTATAGACCAGACAATAGAAGCAATGGTTACCACTAGCAGAGTGGTGGTACAATTCGAACTTCCATACCAACCTGCAGTGCACCCCATTTGAAGCCTTATATGGCTATTGTCCTCCTAAACATTCTCTAGGCCCCTTGGTTGACAACACTATTCTTGACGCCGATGACTTGGTTATGAGAAGACAACAGATGCAACAACTCCTATAAGATAATTTGAGCAAGGCTCATGAGAGAATGAAACTTTATGCAGATGCTAGGAGGACCGAAAGGATTTTTCAGGTGGGAGACGTGGTTTATTTGAAGTTGCAACCGTACAGACAAGTCTCATTGGCTTTGAGGAGAAATTTGAAGCTCAGCTCCAAGTTCTATGGTCCCTAAAAAGTGATTGCGAAGATAGGTCAAGTGGCATACAAGCTTGAGCTTCCTGCTAATTCTAAGGTCCATCTAGTTTTTCATGTTTCTTTGCTGAAAAAGAAGGTGGGCACAGGTATGGTGGTGCACACTTCATTGCGTATGACCGGTGAAGATAGACAATTTCTAGTTTGGCATGTTCACATATTGCAAAGACAAATGGTGAAACAAGTTAATACAACTGCTGTCAATGTCCTCATCCAGTGGTCTAATTTGGCGCCAGAGGATGCAACTTGGGAAGACTATCAGTTTCTCAAATCCAAGTTCCCTGATTTTAATTCCCATTCTTGAGGACCAGGATGTTTTTAAGAGGATGGGTATGTCATGACCCGTCAAGCTCAATGGTGTAAATAAAAGAATTAGTTATATCAGAATTATAAATACCCAAATGAAGGGCCCAGATTAGAAGTAGTTTAATGAGCAGCAACAGCCCAAATCAATTCAATTTAAGATATAAGCTAGCTAAGAGAGAGAGGGGTAATAACATAATTCGGGTAGATTCCCTTCCTTTCTTCTCAATTCATGTAAACCTCATGTTCCCTTCCCTTATCTTCTTCTAAGTTCTGATCCAAACCTCTCTTTTCTGCAGGTATCCATTCCCATGGAGAGTTACTAGTTTCCATTCCTTAATTACTAGAGTTAGTTTGTAATTTAGTTGCCAATTTTCTATTTATATAAACAAAAAATCTTCCCAAAACAATTGTTCTTCATTTAGTTTATCAAAATGCTTATTTTGATAACCAAAACATGACAGATCATGATTTATCAACCAAACTAAAGGGATCGGCAAATCAATATTCAATTTCTCATTAAGAATTTACAAAAATAAGATCACAGAGATTTTCAAGAAAAACACTAAAAGGAAAGAAACCCTAAAATTTATAAACAAACACTCTTGAATTTTAAGCCGTTTGATAATTGAGGCACTGTTAAAAAAATGAAAGGTCACTCATTCTGAATGCGATCGACAGTGGTGGATTCTATATGCCAAGGAGTGGGGAAGGCTAGAAGGAAGGGATTGAGCTTGAAGGCTTTGACAAATTGATGCTGAGACTAGATTCGAAACTAGACTTGAGTAAGGCCACATATTCAGTGTCTGGTTCAATAGGACCATGAAGAAGAAGGTTTGACAAGTAGGTTTCTACGTACTTCCGTTATAGAGGGTACGGGTAGGGACGACGAGGAGGCCGGCTCCACCGGTTGGTTGCCGAAGATGACCCCTCGCCTTGGTCTCCAAATAAGCTTTTATAATGGTCAAAAACACCTTAAAACCACAAATAAGTTAGAGATAAGGGTGATGTGTTTGGATCCTTTAAGGCGGGGGCATGGGGTTATGGTCTTGTTACTTTATGTTTCTGAGTCAATTGATCCCTCGATCAAGTCCTAACTTGGAGTCTTTTTCTAGTTACACTTCTATCAATGGAATTAAAGAATCATTCCTTCCTATTTTTTTCCTGTCAGATAGAAAGAAATTTAGACCCCAAAGAGCCTTTCTTTACTTTACTACTTTAGGGGTGCGGGGTGGGGATAGAGGGGGGTTTACATAGAACTGAGCCGTGGTTTATAATTGAATCTCATAGGTCTTATAATTTGGTAGATCCAAGTCCATGGCCTACTTCAGATTCACTCGGAGCTTTGGCAACTATCTTACGTCCACCTATTAAGCTAAAAATACCCTTGCTATTTTTTGGGGGGACTAAAACAGCCTACTTTTTAATTTCGTTTGGCATTTTTGGCTTCAAATGAAGCATGCTTTGTTTCAAATATCTCTATTTGGAGAAGCTTATATTACGTTCATGTTTGCCACGCCTCCTTTTTCACTACTACACTCTGTGAAGGGTACAGTAAAAGGAGTTTTTCCAATTAAAGGACAATCGAAACGAGATTCATTTATTAGAGATTCAGAGTCGCCACTTGGGAGTTTTATGGTGCCCCAAGTCACCGGTTTGTATCCCGAATCGAGGAAAGGGTTTGACTCTGTATTACAGTCGCGAACCAGAAATCTGAGTAAGGAATTATGTTAACCCGGGAGAAGGAGTTAGGCACTCCCGAGTTCCGTGGTTCTAGCAGGGTCGCTCAACTGCTATATTTGGCTACAATCTGATTTTAATACATGTTATCCTATTGTGAAAGTTTTAGAATTATTTACCGCTTTTAAATAATTTTAAAGAAATTGAACGTCGTTTAAAACATGTTTTTGGATCACGTCACATGAAATGCACCCGGATCCTCGACACATTTTATTCAACGTTTTGGGATTTAGATTTGGGTCGCATGAAATTCACACCCATATTTAAGAAGGTAAAATTATTAAAAACGCGCCTAAAGTGGCTAGTGTATGATTATCTTTTGGAAAGGCCGTGAAATTTGCTAAACGGCCCATCCCGAAATCTAAGTATTTTAATTCGACCATTTATTGAGGGTCCTGCAATTTATGTGTTTTGTTTAACGAGGCTCGTCTCATTTACTTAAAAGGCTAACCTAAAGCAACTACGATTTTCTATTTTTATTTGTCTCTAATAATGAAGAAAAAGTCCTAATTAATTTGCATGTGTGAAGGGTCCAAAAATTCCATAGGTCAATCTCCAACAATTGGGCCCAGTATTTGGACGAGTGGGGGCAAGACGTTTCAGCAAAAAGGTCAAAGCAAGCCTCAGGCCTCATTACCTACGAATTGGACGCCTGGGCCCATAATAGCCCACATACTTATTGTCAAATGAAATCTGGTTTTGTTAATCTACTTCTCACAATTTGGGCAATCCGGCTTGTAAATAGCCATTACATTGTTTCAAACATTTTCTAGTGAACATTAACTAATCTACAGAATAAGAGCAACGATTATAGTGAATTAAGATTATTCAAAGTAGTTATCAACTACTGATAGCAAACGATTTATTAATGGGCTACTGTAATCATCAGCTTAAGATCGTTATTACACAAATATAAAAATATGTCAGTCCAGTTGCACGCAGTTAATGTCAACCTCTACTTCTACTTGGACATACTTGTGACTTAACATAAGGATAAATTATTGCCTAACCGATCGGGACTTTATAATGCTTTTAATTTCAGTTTTCTAAACTAATCCTCTACCTTCAAGCTTCTGAGTTTTGATTAACGCATGGTGAGACACATTATGCATTTCGCACCAAATCGGGATAACTTTACTGAATGTGCAAAAACTCAGAGAATTAGAAGAAGTGTTCAAATTAGCTTAACAGTTCGATACAACTTAGTAGTCCAACTAGTTCAAATCAACTCAGCAACAATCCTAATTATACAGATACCTATTGTCCCTGTTGTTACAAATCGAGCTTACACTATATCCGACAAATACACATTAGCATCGAACTACTGATATTTATCTTTCAAATGAGTACAAATCATGAAATAAGGAATGTGAATCATGCTTTATTTCCTTTCCATTTGACAGCTATATTGAAAGAATTGAGAGATGTGTACCTGAAGTGTTAATCAAGTAAAAAGGAGGAAAGGTAGCATCACCAAAGCAATCAATAGCAGTTGACACTCAAACGGCAACCACACAGTCAATTTCAGCCCACAAATGAATCAGAGATTGCAAAAATGTTTCACACCAAGCAGGATTGGTAGATCAACCCAGGACAACACCAAAAGCACTCAAATAATGAAAATGAACACAATACACTTCTGAAACTTTTAGCAGACAACGACTCAACCCAGAACAACTTAACCATACCAAAAATCACTCGAAATCAACTCAAAACATCTCTGGAACTTCAGGAACCAAACATTGAACAAAGATTGTGAATCAATGGACAGAAAATCGAAATTAACCTACAATTTCTTCAATGAAACATTATATTTTGGATTTTTGAAGATTTTTGTTTGTTTTTTTTTTGGTTTTCTGAAAATTCTAAGATCTAAGAGAGGATTTCTGAACTCCTATTGGTTTTGAAATTCAAAAAGGTAGATTAAGATCTGTGGAGAGGGTTTTTTGGGGAATTTTTGAGTTTCAAAACTTATTCTTCAAGGTAAAGGGCATGCCCTTTTTAGGCACAAAAGGTGCAGCCTCAGATTTCAATTTTAAAACATTAGCCACTATGTTATTTTCAGTTTTAGTCCCTTATTTTTTGACTTGTGTCACAAGTTAATACCCCACTATTACTGAAACCTACACTTGAGCCCTATTCTAGAATATCCTAGTGAATTCTACTATAATCTACAGCCCACATGTCCAATTCCAATTACCCAAATACCCCTGATTACCCTCTGAAACTACTAAACTAACTGATTCTAATCTAATTACCTAAAACTAATTAACCTGTCAATGAATACTGAAATGAAGAACAGTTAAAACCAAACCTAATTAAACCACCAAAGTAGTAATTCAATCGACCAAAATCAAACAGTGTTCAACACACAATTAAACTAAAATCTGAAACGGAACCAAAACCAAATTATAAAGCTAACCCAAAACTACACTACTTATCAGAATTGCCAAAACAACCATTGAGTCGACGTCAAACTAAACGAAAATACAACTTAAACTAATCAATTTGACTGATCAAAATTAAACCAATACCCGACAATTAAACAAACAAAATGAAAATCAAAATTAAACTAATACGAACCAATTAACTAAACCAATGACAGCTAATCCGAAGAACTAAATGACCTAGGTCTAAAATTCAAATCAAACTGGGCTCGAACTTAAACAATTGCATCACAGATACTCAAACACATAGAAAAAGAAAACAAGAAAGAAAGAAATTAAAAAGAGAACTCACCGAATTAAATCTACAAATGAACTAACCTCGAACCTGATTTTTAATTAATGTTGCATGTCTATTTCGTCTGAAATGGACATGTAACACTAAATCAAAATGAGCCGAGCACTTGAACCTCAAAACAGACTAAGCTCCTAAAAAACCCTAGATCCAAAAATCACCAAATTCTATACAGATTCGAGAGGTTCTGGGTAAGGATTAGTGATGAGGGAGGGAAGGTGAGTATATGGTGTGATTTTGGCCGGATTTGGAATAAGTAGCGATTTGACCGGAATTTTCGAATTAATATTCGAGAAGATGGGTTGTGAATCGAGGGGGATGGTTATGGGGGTTGGAAGGAGGAGGGGAAGATGAGTTTGTGGTGAAATTTTGGGGCCATTTGGAGCTTCGCCGCCGCCGCCGGCGATTTTCGGCCGGCGGCGTTAGGGTGGAGGGTAGTAGAGTGAGATGAGGTACGAGGAAGATGAATAATTGTCTCTAGGGTTAGAAACGGATTCAGACAGTTATATTAAAATGTAACAACCAATAGTGACCGTTGGATTGAAGGAAATCGATGGCTGGGATTATGTGACGCCAAAACGGTGTCGTCTGGTGGGGCGGGGAATGGACTGGGTGGAGGGTTCGATTGGGCCTGGATTGGGGAAAAAACCGCCTAGGCTTGGTATTATATGAATCAATGGCCCAACAATGGGTCTTCAATTAAGACCGATCTTTTTATTGTTTTTTCTTTTATTTCTTTTTATTTACTTTGTTTCTATTTTTGTATTTTATATATATATATATATATATATTTTTCTGATTTTATAAAAATGCAAGAATAAAAATAAAGCCCTAATATATTTTAAAGTTAAACTAATTAACTCCTAAAATTGTTTAAAACCATTTCATTACGAATTCATAATTAAACAATTAAAAATGCAAAAATAAACTATTTTTGTTATTTTCTTCATATTTTGTTCTAAAACAAATTAACCCCTAATTAATCCTAAAATATTAAATTAGATCCTAAATGCAAATGTATTTTTGTATTTTTCATATGAATTAAAAATACACAAATAAAATGCAAACAATTAATAGAAAAAACACAAAATTCACAAAATTGTAAAATAACGAAAGAAAAATCATTTAGTTTGGAATTTTGGGAGTAATTCACATATAGGGCAAAAATCACATGCTCACAGCTGTCCCTCTTTGCTCGGGAACATGAAGAGTTTTCGTGCAAAGATAAGTGAGCGAAAACGAGCGATTTTTATCCGCTTGAATATTTCGTGTGAAGCATTTTTGAAAGAGTTGACCGCACCCTGCTTCAGAGGTTGCCTACATATCCTTGGCTAAAAAGGAATCAGGTCAGTGTAGTTCGGGAAGGTTTGGTAGCTGGGACTACCAGGAGCTGTGATTTCACTGCTGTTGCTGCTGCTACCGCCTGCTGACCTCCCTTATTACACCATGTTCAAATAAAAAGAAGCTAGCCTAAGCTATGATCTATGAATTACAAAAATAGTCCTATCTATGTCTTCAAACTTGCTTTTGTGTTGCCTTGAACCTGTATTCTTCCACTGGAATTCTTGCGTTGTTGCCTTGAATTGTGATTGGCGATGTTTTGCCATTCCTCCAAGTGATGCTTGACTGCTGAAATTTGAAATATGTGCCTCTATTATTCAAGCGGGCTCCTGACTGCTGAAGCTTTAAAAGTATTCCCCTGTTTTTCAGGTGGGCTCCTGACTGCAATGCTTGAAAAGTATTCCCTTGTTCTCCAGGTGGGCTCCTGACTGCAACAAAATAAACAAACAAAGAAAATTTTCTGCCCCAGTTTGGTGGCTGGGTACAGCATGTTATCAAATGTTAAAAATTTGAAACTAAAATTTGAATTGCACTTCCCTTGTTCTCCAGGTGGGCGCCTGACTGCTGAAGCTTGAAACGTATTCCCTTATTCTCTAGGTGGGCTCCTGATTGCTGAACTTGAAATTTATTCCCTTGTTCTCCAGGTGGGCTCCTGACTGCAACAAAATAAAAAAACGAAGAAAATTTTCTGCCCCAGTTTGGTGGCTGGGTACAACATGCTATCAAATGTTAAAAATTAAAAACTAAAATTTGCATTGCACTTCCCTTGTTCTCCAGGTAGGCGCCTGACTGCTGAAACTTGAAAAGTATTCCCTTGTTCTCCAGGTGGGCTCTTGACTGCAACAAAATAAACAAACAAAGAAAACATTCTGCCCCAGTTTGGTAACTGG
Source organism: Nicotiana glauca (assembly GCA_026770625.1). Classification (NCBI taxonomy): domain Eukaryota; kingdom Viridiplantae; phylum Streptophyta; class Magnoliopsida; order Solanales; family Solanaceae; genus Nicotiana; species Nicotiana glauca. Next base: position 16,922 of record MU787850.1, on the reverse strand, counting down.
GTACAGAATGTTATCAAATAGTAAAAATTAAAAGCTAAAATTGAATTGTACTTCCCTTGTTCTCCAGGTGGGCGCCTGACTGCTGAATCTTGAAATGTGTTCCCTTGTTCTCCAGGTGGGCTCCTGATTGATGAACTTGAAATGTATTCCCTTGTTCTCCAGGTGGGCTCCTGACTGCAAAAAAATAGACAAACAAAGAAGATTTTCTGCCCCAATTTGGTAACTGGGTACAACATGTTATCAAATATTACTAATTAAAACCTAAAATTGAAATGTACTTCCTTTGTTCTCCAGGTGGGCGCCTGACTGCTGAAACTTGAAAAGTATTCCCTTGTTCTCCAGGTGGGCTCTTGACTGCAACAAAATAAACAAACAAAGAAAAGTTTCTGCCCCAGTTTGGTAACTGGGTACAGAATGTTATCAAATATTAAAAATTAAAAGCTAAAATTGAATTGTACTTCCCTTGTTCTCCAGATGGGCGCCTGACTGCTGAATCTTGAAATGTATTCCCTTGTTCTCCAGGTGGGCTCTTGATTGATGAACTTGAAATGTATTCCCTTGTTCTCCAGGTGGGCTCCTGATTGCAACAAAATAGACAAACAAAGAAGATTTTCTGCCCCAGTTTGGTAACTAGGTACAGCATGTTATCAAATATTACAAATTAAAAGCTAAAATTGAATTGTACTTCCCTTGTTCTCCAGGTGGGCGCATGACTGCTAAAACTTGAAATGTATTCCTTTGTTCTCCAGGTGGGCTCCTGATTGCTGAACTTGAAATGTATTCCCTTGTTCTCCAAGTGGACTCCTCACTGCAACAAAATAAACAAACAAAGAAAATTTTCTGCCCCAGTTTGGTGGCTGGGTACAACATGTTATCAAATGTTAAAAATTAAAAAAAAAATTGCATTGCACTTCCCTTGTTCTCTAGGTGGGCGCCTGACTGCTGAAACTTGAAAAGTATTCCCTTGTTCTCCAGGTAGGCTCCTGATTGCTGAACTTGAAAAATATTCCCTTGGTCAACAGGTGGGCTCCTGACTGCAACAAAATAAACAAACAAAGAAAATTTTCTGCCCCAGTTTGGTAACTGGGTACCGCATGTTATCAAATGTTAAAAATTAAAAACTAAAATTTGCAATGCACTTCCCTTGTTCTCCAGGTGGGCGCCTGACTGCTGAAACTTGAAAAGTATTCCCTTGTTCTCCAGGTGGGCTCCTGATTGCTGAACTTGAAAAATATTTTATTGTTCTCCAGGTGGGCTCCTGACTGCAACAAAATAAACAAACAAAGAAAATTTCCTGCCCCATTTTGGTAACTGGGTACAACATCTTATCAAATATTAAAAATTAAAAGCTAAAATTAAATTGTACTTCCCTTGTTCTCCAGGTCGGCGCCTGACTGCTGATACTTGAAATGTATTCCCTTGTTCTCCAGGTGGGCTCCTGATTGCTGAACTTGAAATGTATTCCGTTGTTCTCCAGGTGCGCTCCTGAATGCAACAAAATAAATAAACAAAGAAAATTTTCTGACCTAGTTTTGTGGCTGGGTAAAGCATGTTATCAAAGGTTAAAAATTAAAAACTAAAATTTGCATTGCACTTCCCTTGTTCTCCAGGTGGGTGCCTGACTGCTGAAACTTGAAAAGTATTCCCTTGTTCTCCAGGTAGGCTCCTGATTGCTGAAATTGAAAAATATTCCTTTGTTCTCCAGGTAGGCTCCTGACTGCAACAAAATAAACAAACAAAGAAAATTTTCTGCCCCAGTTTGGTAACTGGGTACAGCATGTTATCAAATATTAAAAACTAAAAGCTAAAATTGAGTTGTACTTCCCTTGTTCTCCAGGTCGGCGCCTGACTGCTGAAACTTGAAATGTATTCCCTTGTCCTCCACGTGGGCTCCTGATTGCTGAACTTGAAATGTATTCCCTTGTTCTCCAGGTGGGCTCCTGACTGCAACAAAATAAACAAACAAAGAAAATTTTCTGACCCAGTTTGGTGGCTGGGTACAGCATGTTGTCAAAGGTTAAAAATTAAAAAATAAAATTTGCACTGCACTTCCCTTGTTCTCCAGGTGGGCGCCTGACTGCTGAAACTTGAAAAGTATTCCCTTGTTCTCCAGGTAGGCTCCTGATTGCTGAACTTGAAAAACATTCCCTTGTGGGCTCCTGACTGCAACAAAATAAACAAACAAAGAAAATTTTCTGCCTTAGTTTGGTAACTAGGCACAGCATGTTATCAAATATTAAAAATTAAAAGCTAAAATTGAATTGTACTTCCCTTGTTCTCCAGGTGGGCGCGTGACTGCTGAAACTTGAAATGTATTCCCTTGTTCTCCAGGTGGGCTCCTGATTGTTGAACTTGAAATGTATTCCTTTGTTCTCCCGGTGGGCTCCTGACTGCAACCAAATAAACAAACAAAGAAAATTTTCTGCCCCAGTTTGGTGGCTGGGTACAACATGTTATCAAATGTAAAAAAATTAAAAACTAAAATTTGCATTGCACTTCCCTTGTTCTCCAGGTGGGCGCCTGACTATTGAAACTTGAAAAGTATTCCCTTATTCTCCAGGTGTGCTCCTGATTGCTGAACTTGAAATGTATTCCCTTGTTCTCCAGGTGGGCTCCTGACTGCAACAAAATAAACAAACAAAGAAAATTTTCTGCCCCAGTTTGGTGGCTGGGTACAACATGTTATCAAATGTTAAAAATTAAATACTAAAATTTGCATTGCACTTTCCTTGTTCTCCAGGTGGGCGCCTGACTGTTGAAGCTTGAAAAGTATTCCCTTATTCTCGAGGTGGGCTCCTGATTGCTGAACTTGAAATTTATTCCCTTGTTCTCCAGGTTGGCTCCTGACTGCAACAAAATAGACAAACAAAGAAGATTTTCTGCCAGTTTGGTAACTTGGTACAACATGTTATCAAATATTATAAATTAAAACCTAAAATTGAATTGTACTTCCCTTGTTCTCCAGGTGGGCGCCTGACTGCTAAAACTTGAAATGTATTCCCTTGTTCTCCAGGTGGGCTCCTGATTGCTGAACTTGAAAAGTATTCCCTTGTTCTCCAGGTGGGCTCCTGACTGCAACAAAATAAACAAACAAAGAAAAGTTTCTGCCCCAGTTTGGTAACTGGGTACAGAATGTTATCAAATAGTAAAAATTAAAAGCTAAAATTGAATTGTGCTTCCCTTGTTCTCCAGGTGGGCGCCTGACTGCTGAATATTGAAATGTATTCCCTTGTTCTCCAGGTGGGCTCCTGATTGATGAACTTGAAATGTATTCCCTTGTTCTCCAGGTGGGCTCCTGACTGCAACATAATAGACAAACAAAGAAGATTTTCTGCCCCAGTTTGGCAACTAGGTACAGCATGTTATCAAATATTACAAATTAAAAGCTAAAATTGAATTGTACTTCCCTTGTTCTCCAGGTGGGCGCCTGACTGCTCGAACTTGAAATGTGTTCCCTTGTTCTCCAGGTGGGCTCCTGATTGCTGAACTTGAAATGTATTCCCTTGTTCTCCAGGTGGGCTCCTGATTGATGAACTTGAAATGTATTCCCTTGTTCTCCAGGTGGGCTCCTGACTGCAACCAAATAAACAAACAAAGAAAATTTTCTACCCCGGTTTGGTGGCTGGGTACAGCATGTTATCAAATGTTAAAAATTAAAAACTAAAATTTGCATTGCACTTCCCTTGTTCTCCAGGTGGGCGCCTGACTGTTGAAGCTTGAAAAATATTCCCTTATTCTCCAGGTGGGCTCCTGATTGCTGAACTTGAAAAGTATTCCCTTGTTCTCCAGGTGGGCTCCTGACTGCAACAAAATAAACAAACAAAGAAAATTTTCTGCCCCAGTTTGGTACCTGGGTAAACTTGTGAATTGTTACCTAAGTTATTGATGCGACGGTGAGAGTAAAACTAAAGACTTGATTGGCATGTACGCCTCTTGTGAGTAAAACTATTTGACTAAGATTTTTATCCTAGGAGAAAATTCATCAGACTAGGTTTTCCATCTTAGGAGAACGATTCATCAGACTAAGGTGCAGACCCTAGGAGAAAATTCGTCGGACTAGGTTTTGTTATCTTGTTATTTTATGAGAAAGTTTCATCAGACTAAGAATCTCTAAACGGAGGAAAATCCATCAGACTAGGACTTTTATCCTAGGAGGAAAATGTGAAAAGCAATGACATCATTTTATGCGCACTAGCAAGATAGGCAAGGGCAAGGGTTTGAGAAATTTCCCTTTTGTCGGCTTTCCTTTTCTTCCTTTTCTTAATTTCATTTCCTTCCTATTGTTGAACTAACTTTCTTGCGCTGCTTTGTCCTTATTTCAGACAAAGAAAACTTCTGAGTTTAAAATGTGGTGGTTGGTTTGTGGCCTTAAACTTTGAGGGTGGTTGCTTTTGCATTTGCCAAGATGGTTGATTTCAACTCGAGGACCTTGCTTGGTTTCTGGACTAACCCCTTTCTCTATCATCCTCATCACATAGAATACCCTTCCACTATCTTCTATCTATTGTGTTGAGTGAACTGGTATCTCCCCAACCTTTATGTCTCATGTAAATTCCCAAGCACGACTATTACCCCCCATTCTGTGTGTATGATGTTCTTCCTCAGCTTAAATAGGCTTCAACTTTAAGGTTTATTGCTCCTTCAATTGTCACGATAACTGCTCCCCCCTCGAAAACCCTGCTTGTTCCTTGACTAACCATTTTCTTTGTAAACCTCAACCCAGAAATACCTCTTCTCGTTTGAACCCTATACTTTCTATCTGTTGTATTGCTCCTGAACCGACATCTACCCAACCTTTGTGTTTCACATGATCCCCAAAGCATATTAGTTGTTACCAAACTCAGTGTGCATGATGTTCTTTCTTGGCTCAAACCACTGTCTCTGGCCTCGAGGTCTATTGCTCTATCGCTAGCCATGATAACTAATTCCCACTCGAAGATCTTGCTTGTTTATTGACTAACCACTTTCTTTGTTACCCTTTCCACAAGGAATATCTCTGATCCGTTTGCCAAACACCCTCCATTTTGTTTCATTTTTCATGAATTGATATGTACCAAACCTTTTGTGTTTCTCCGAAAATACCTTTGATTCGTTCACCTAACACCCTCCATCTGTTGCATTGTTCCTGAATTGATACGTACCAAACCCTTGTATTTCACCCGAATCCCAAAGCATGTTGATTGTTTCCAACTCAGTGTGCCTGATGTTTCCTCTTGGCTTGACACCTGGATGTATTCCCCAGATCCCGTTTTGTGCAATTGGAAAGCTAGTGGCAAATTTTGAAGTCATTTCTCACTTGTTATGACCAGACAGAATCAAGAGGAGGAAGTAAATGGGACAAAAGGAATATAATAGGAGGACAATGAAAGAGATGGTTCCTAACAAGAAAACTACAAATTAGAAACCTATCGGATGTGGATACCGACTCTAATGACCTTGGCATGCACCTGCGGCCTATTCTGTTTAGCAAATCTGATGTTCGGCTCTCGTTGTACCTTTTGCCGGGAAACATGGTCTTCAACGCTGTGCTTGGCCGATCTGATTCACAATCCTTATTCGACTTGTAGTGCCCGAAGGGTTTTCACCATCAAGCCTCTCTCATTTTGGTCTTTCTTTCAACTGATCACCATCGCCTTATGGTGCCCGTGAAGCTTTTCACCAATAAGACTCTCTCATTTCTTATTTCTCTCACTTTCATCGCCTTGTGCACCCGTGGGGGTTCTCATAAACAAGACTTTCTTATTCTTCATTTCCCTTGATTGGACCGGAGTGTTGCCCCTGATATGATTCACCTCTGCTCGCTTGACTTGGCATTTCTTGAAGACTGATCAGAAGGTCTTTCTTTGGACCGTAATGCAGGCTTTTGGACGGGGATATAAAGAAGGGTATCAAAGGCTCAAAAACAATTCAACGTGGGTCCAACATTACAACTTTCGGAATCAGACTTCTCACAACAACCACAACTTCTGCCCCAGTTTCTTTTTCAGGGGACTTTTGGGACTTTTATTTTGGTGTGACTGAACCTCAGAGAGAGGCTGCCTACTTACCCTTTTGGGATCAAGTCAAACGTAGTTCATGTCATAGAACTACTTTCTTGTTGCGATCTTTCTTTCTTCCACTTTTCCTTTTCTTTCCTTTCATTTCTTTTCTTTTCTCTTTTTGCTTTTTCTTTTCTTTTCTCTTCTTTTCTTTTCTTTTTTCCTTTTCTCTTTTTGCTTTTCTTTTCTTTTCTCTTCTTTTCTTTCCTTTCTTCTTTTCATCTCTCTTTTTCCATTTCTCTTTTTTCTTTTCTTTTCACTATTTTTCTCTTGTTTCTCCACTTACTTTCCTTGCTCGGGCTTACAAGTGTTATTATTAATTCCGAAAGAGGGGTATGCAAAAAATAACCGAGGCTCAAAGGGGTAACAAAGGATAAAGTGTTTGGATAGCAGAATAAAATGCCTTCGTCATTCCAATCTCCAAAACATTCCAAGTACAAACTACGTAGTTAAACAAGCTGAGGAAAACACACATAACACCTTTTGATTGATTCACATATTTGCCTTCTGTATTTGTCAATTACCTAGCACCATTGGACAACCATCTCGCTACCACGAACGGTCCCTGTAGACTTGGGGCAAACTTGCCTTTGGCTTCAAGCCGATGCGGCATGATGCATTTCAATAGTATTTCTTATGTTCTATAGGCTCCCAGTTTCACACAATTTGGGCTCGAAGTGATCTCAAAATTCCCTTACTTATTTCCCTCGAATGTCCTTACATCTTCAACATTGTTTCATTGCTTCATTACTAAATTGACTTTTTAAAAAACTAGGTCGAGAATTAGGCGTGCATGTCATGTCACCAGAACCAGCATGAAAAGAATTGTAAGAGGAGAGGTAACTAAATAAAATAACTAGAAATGGTGGGAAACAGAGAATTGCATTATACAGATGATGAAAGGGTTTAAACAACAGAACAAGCAAACTAGACTAGAGTTACGAACATAGACAGCACTACACTAGCTACTACGACTAAACAAAGCAAAGTGAGAAGATAGAAGGGTTTGAGTCACAAGACAATGTCCGGATTACAACCCTGAAAATAACCCGAACAACAGAAATGACAACAAAATAAACCACCAAAGCTCCACTCTAGCTAACCAGGAGATGTAGCGTTTTTCCAATCACCAAGCTTGGCATTTTAGCCACTGGATTGCCCATCAAAATTACTGGGGCCTTCATTCACCGTGTTTCCGAGAGGATTTTGGTACTCCCTGTTGCCATGGATATTTCCCACAAAATGTGCACCATCATGTGCAGGTAAAGGATTCTGTACAATGTTCTGGGTGGCACTGTCTTGGATCGTAATTACCCCTTACTGAATCATTCTTTCTATCTCCCTTTTCAAATCCCGGCAACTTTCAACATCGTGCCCCTGGGCATTGGAATGGTATTCACACCGCTCAGAAGGGTCAAAGCCTCTTGCACGCTTATCCACATGATTCGGAGGAATTGGTGCAATCAGGTTATAATGCTTTAGTTTCCAAACAAGTCTGCATATGACTCTCCCAATGGGGTGAAAGTTTCCTGCTTCTGTGCCCTCTCCTGCTTGAAATTTTGGCTGGCTCGCAAACCTACCCCAGGGGGATTCCTGTAGGCTCTTGGAGGTGGGTAGGTGTTTTGAGTTGGATAAGTATTTTGTGGGGTGGGTGCGCGCCATTGCGCATGGGTAGGATGTTGGGGGCATGTATGGGCATGGTGGACAGAGAAGTGGGGACCACGGGGTGGGTAATAGTGCTGTGGAGTGTGGGCGTAGGTTTGGGGACGGGGTCGAGGTTGATGGTAATATGGTGATGGGCCTCTGGACCAAGTTCCTGAGTCAACTACCGCCACATCTTCTTTCTTTTTCTTTCCCAATACCCCTCCAGTGCCGCTCTGGATAGCCTGTGTAGTTGCCTTGATTTTCGAATAGCTCATGATTTTATCGGATTTGAGCCCCTCTTCAACCATACTTCCCATTTTCACTACCTCGTTAAAAGATTTTCCCACTGCTGACACCAGGTGACCATAGTAGGTAGGCTCCAAAGCCTGTAAGAAGTAATCGACCATCTCACTCTCTTTCATTGGAGGATCGACTCTTGCTGCCCGCTCTCTCCACCGAAAACCGTACTCCCTGAAGCTTTCCCCGGGCTTCTTCTCAATTTTAGTTAGTGAAAGACGGTCCGGGATGATTTCGATATTGTACTGGAAGTGGTATGCAAACGCTTAGGCCAAATCATCCCAAGTGTACCATCGAGCATGATCTTGCCGTGTGTACCATTCCAAGGCAGCACCACTGAGACTTTGACTAAAGTACGCCATTAATAACTCATCCTTCCTACCGGCCCCTCTCATTTTGCTGCAGAATCCCCTCAGGTGGGCCACCAGGTCGCCATGACCGTCATACAGATCGAATTTTAGCATTTTGAACCCTGCGGGTAACTGAACATCCGAGAATAGACACAAATCTTTATAGGCCACACTGATTTGGCTACCCAACCCTTTCATGTTCCTGAAGGATTGCTCCAGGCTTTTTACTTTTCGAAACATCTCTTCCTGTTCCGGATCCTTAAGCGACTTGTCAGCTTCCACCGGGAGCTCAAGGTGAGGAGTGTAGGAATATGGCTCAGGAGCTTTAAAGGTAGGCTCAGGAGGATAGTACTGACTATCGTGAGCTTGAAATAGGGGCTTACTGGAAGATCTTTGCAGTGTGGCAGGTGGAGGCGCCACAAAGACAGGGGTGATTGGTGGGGGAGGGTTTTTTTGGGTGGTGGAGCTTGGGGAGGATAGGAGGTGGTGTTATAACTCTGTTGGTAGAAAGGGAAAGGTGAAGATGCATTCGTAGGAGGAAGCTCCTGAGACTGAGCCAAAGGTGGGAGATGTGTTGGATTGGCCGGATAAACTGGCACCGGCTGACCCTTAGCCCAGGCTTGATGCATCTCGGCCATCTGCTGCCTCAACTTATACATCTCTTCCCTCATTGCTTTGACATCCACCACTTCTACCTCTTTTGACGGGTCCACAATACTGGTATTTGATTCTTGGCCTGTCATGCTCAGTTTATTCGACTGGGTGTTGTAGGAATGGGTTGCCAGGACGTCGACTGCCTTTTGTCCTTGTGTTGTAAAGAAGAGTTACCACTTTGAAACCACAAGCCAACCACCTTTATGGAATAACATGACAAAATGAAACCATCACGTTAGCGTTAGGGCATTTAACATATTGGTAACAACTTTTGATCGGTCGCCATCCCGGCCTTTCCCTTATTTCCAATTGTAAACTTTCTCTTCCTTTGTTTTTCTTCTTTTTCTTCTCTCTTTTTTCTTTTTCCTTTTGTTCTTTTCCTTCTTGCCTTTCTTGATTTTTATTTCCTTTCTTTTTTGTTTTTCCGCTATTTTCTTTTCATTTTGCCTTTTTGTAGTTTTTCCTCTTTTTCACTTTTATTCTTTTTCTTTTGGTTATGGTCGAATCCTACGTGGATTGCCTACATATCATGACCCCGCATGAATCAGACCGAGCATAGTTCTTGCAAATTGAATGCAATTTTTTTTTCTTTCTTTTTTTTTATTTACAAATTGCTTTTCTCGAAGGGAAACTACAAAAGCAGAATCAAAATAACAAAATACAGACTTGATAATAAAAAACTAGATCAAGAGTACATCAAAGCTCCACATTCTGGGGCCCGCGAGACATCACTCGGCATCGCCACAGGCCTGCGAAAGACTGAGAAGGTTTCAATGTCAACTGTGACTATTTAAAGAAAACTGGCCATGTAATGGCTTATTTTGACTTAAAAAGAAAAGTGGTTATTTTTCAAAAAATTTATTTAAGAAAACAAAGACTCGGTTTTACGAATACGACCTTTCAGCACTTCCGAAAGGGAGATTTTAAGGTTGTGCCCGCAAACCGTTTAAAAATGACTCAGGGTGGCTGTTCTTGCAAAAACAGCCTTCTGGCGCCCTTTTGGGGACATTCGGCTTATTTTTAGACGAGAATGGCATCACCCGACTTATTTTTGACAAAAATTAAAATTTTGATATTTTTTGGCTATTTTTGAAAAAAGGGGTGGTTGGACCCGATGAGGGTTGCCTACGTATCTCACATCCGGTGAGAATCAAACTAGCGTAGTTCGGGCCGATTGGCCAAAATCAAAGCTGTTTTGGACAATAATTCCTTTTCCAAATATTTTTGTTTTTTCAGCATTTCGGTATGATTTGGGTATTGGTTTTTCCAAGCAAAAGGTTACCCTCACTTAGTCCTAACGCTACTATTTTTCACAATTTTTCACTTATTATATACAAGCCAGTCAACATGCAAAGCCGAGCAAATAAATGTGCAAGTAGCACGTAAGATGCATCAGGATGGTCATTTCAATTCAAGTCACCTGTCCTAGACGGACCCAACCCCTGTGTTGAGTCCCGTAAGTCAAATGCGCATGATGCAAACAAGCGTCCTATTAGGGATCCGGCATGAGGTTATTGTTCTTCTAGGTTTATACCCTAGGTTTATTGGTCTAGACCTGGTTTACCCGAGCGGACAACTCGGGCCGAGGGGGAGGCAGCGTACCAGGGATACAGAAGCTCCGCCGGCTTAGCAACTTATCCAAACCTCGTTCTAAATGGGAAAAGACTCTAAACAGAAGAGAAGCTACACGAAGTGCACCCTTCTTCATGATGTAGAAGACTCACAGAGAGGAAGGGATTCGTAACAGTTTATATACAATTCAATCAATATCAAAGCGGTAAAATAATTAGCACATAAGGCATGAAACATGTAAGAAAATCAGATAAAGCCAAATAGAACAATTTAACTGAGCTCGAATTCTGAACCCTGAACAAAAGTTCTGGGTCCTTGTCCCCAGCAGAGTCGCCAGAGCTGTCACACCTCCTTTTTCACTACTACACTCCATGAAGGGTACAGTAAAAGGAGTTTTTCCAATTAAAGGACAATCGAAACGGGATTCGTTTATTAGAGATTTAAAGTTGCCACTTGGGAGTTTTATGGTGCCCCAAGTCACCGGTTTGAATCCCGAATCGAGGAAAGGGTTTGACTTTGTATTACAGTCGTGAACCAGAAATCCGGGTAAGGAATTTTATTAACCCGGGAGAAGGAGTTAGGCACTCCCGAGTTCCGTGGTTCTAGCACGGTCACTCAACTGCTATATTTGGCTACAATCTGATTTTAATACATGTTATCCTATTGTGCAAGTTTTAGAATTATTTACCGCTTTTAAATAATTTTTAAGAAATTGAACGTCGTTTAAAACATGTTTTTGGATCACGTCACATGAAATGCACCCGGATCCTCGACATATTTTATTCAATGATTTGGGATTTAGATTTGGATCGCATGAAATGCACACCCGTATTTAAGAAGGTAAAATTATTAAAAACGCGCCTAAAGTGGCTAGCGTATGATTATCTTTGGGGAAGGCTGTGAAATTTGCTAAACGGCCCATCCCGAAATCTAAGTATTTTAATTCAACCATTTATTGAGGGTCCTGCAATTTATGTGTTTTGTTTAACGAGGCTCATCTCATTTACTTACAAGGCCAACCTAAAGCAACTACGATTTTCTATTTTTATTTGTCTCTAATAATGAAGAAAAAGTCCTAATTAATTTGCATGTGTGAAGGGTCCAAAAATTCCATAGGCCAATCTCAAACAACTGGGCCCAGTAACTGGACGAGTGGGGGCAAGACGTTTCAGCCAAAGGGTCAAAGCAAGCCTCGGGCCTCATTACCTATGAATTGGACGCCTGGGCCCATAATAGACCACATATTTATTGTCAAATGAAATCCGGGTTTGTTAATCTACTTCTCACAATTTGAGCAATCTGGCTTGTAAATAGCCATTACATTGTTTCAAACATTTTCTAGTGAATATTACCTAATCTACGGAATAAGAGCAACGATTATAGTGAACTAAGATTATTCAAAGTAGTTATCAGCTACTGATAGCAAACGATTTATTAATGGGCTACTGTAATCATCAGCTTAAGATCGTTATTACACAAATCTGAAAATCTGTCAGTCCAGTTGCACGTAGTTAATGTCAACCTCTACTTCTACTTGGACATACTTGTGACTTAACATAAGGATCAATTATTGCCTAACCGATCGGGACTTTATAATGCTTTTAATTTTAGTTTTCTGAACTAATCCTCTACCTTCAAGCTTCTGAGTTCTGATTAACACATGGTGAGACACATTATGCATTTCGCACCAAATCGGGATAACTTTACTGAATGTGCAAAAACTCAGAGAATTAGAAGAAGAGTTCGAATTAGCTTAACAGTCCGATACAACTTAGTATTCCAACTAGTTCAAATCAACTCAGCAACAATCCTAATTATACAGATACCTATTGTCCATGTTGTTACAAATCGAGCTTACACTATATCCGACAAATACACATTAGCATCGAACTACTGATATTTATCTTTCAAATGAGTACAAATCATGAAATAAGGAATGTGAATCATGCTTTATTTCCTTTCCATTTGACAGCTACATTGAAAGAATTGAGAGATGTGTACCTGAAGTGTTAATCAAGTAAAAAGGAGGAAAGTTAGCAGCACCAAAGCAATCAACAGCAGTTGACACTCAAACGGCAACCACACAGTCAATTTCAGCCCAGAAATGAAACAGAGATTGCAAAAATGTTTCACACCAAGCAGGATTGGTAGATCAACCCAGGACAACACCAAAAGCACTCAAATAAACATGAAAATGAACACAATACACTTCTGAAACTTTTAGCAGACAACGACTCAACCCAGAACAACTTAACCATACCAAAAATCACTCGAAATCAACTCAAAACATCTCTGGAACTTCAGGAACCAAACATTGAACAAAGATTGTGAATCAATGGACAGAAAATTGAAATTAACCTACAATTTCTTCAATGAAACATTATATTTTGGATTTTTGAAGATTTTTGTTGTTTTTTTTTTTTGGTTTTCTGAAAATTCTAAGATCTAAGAGAGGATTTCTGAACTCCTATTGGTTTTGAAATTCAAAAATGTAGATTCAGATCTGTGGAGAGAGTTTTTTGGGGAATTTTTGAGCTCCAAAACTTGTTCTTCAAGGTGAAGGGCATGCCCTTTTATAGGCACAAAAGGTGCAGCCTCAGATTTCAATTTTAAAACATTAGCCCCTATGTTATTTTCAGTTTTAGTCCCTTATTTTTTGACTTATGTCATAAGTTAATACCCCACCATTACTGAAACCTACACTTGAGTCCTATTCTAGAAGATCCTAGTGAATTCTACTCTAATCTACAGCCCACATGTCCAATTTTAATTACCCAAATACCCCTGATTACCCCCTGAAACTACTAAACTAACAAATTCTAATCTAATTACATAAAACTAATTAACATGTCAATGAATACTGAAATAAAGAACAGTTAAAATCAAACCTAATTAAACCACCAAAATAGTAATTCAATCGGCCAAAATCAAACAGTGTTCAACACACAATTAAACTAAAATCTAAAAAGGAACTAAAACCAAATTATAAAGCTAAGCCAATACTACACTACTTATCAGAATTGCCAAAACAACCATTGAGCCGACGTCAAACTAAACGAAAATACAACTTAAACTAATCAATTTGACTGATCAAAATTAAACCAATACCCGATAATTAAACAAACAAAACAAAAATTAAAATTAAACTAATACGAACCAATTAACTAAACCAATGATAGTTAATCCGAAGAATTAAACGACCTAGGTCTAAAATTCAAATCAAACTGGGCTCGAACTTAAACAATTGCATCACAGATACTCAAAATCATAGAAAAAGAAAACGAAAAAGAAAGAAATTAAAAAGAGAACTCACCGAATTAAATCTTCAAATGAGCTAACCTCGAACCTGATTTTAATTAATGTTGCATGTCTATTTCGTCTGAAATGGACATGTAACACTAAATCAAAATCAGCCGAGCACTTGAACCTCAAAACAGACTGAGCTCCTAAAAAACCCTAGATCCAAAAATCACCAATTTATATACATATTCGAGAGGTTGTGGGTAGGGATTAGTGATGAGGGAGGGAAGGTGACTATATGGTGTGATTTTGACCGGGTTTGGAATAAGTAGCGATTTGACCGGAATTTTCGAATTAATATTCGAGAAGATGGGTTGTGATTCGAGGGAGATGGTTATGGGGGTTGGAAGGAGGAGGGGAAGATGAGTTTGTGGTGAAATTTTGGGGCCATTTGGATCTTCTCCACCGGCGGCGGCGATTTTCGGCCGGTGGCGTTAGGGTGGAGGGTGGCTGAGGGAGATGAGGTACGAGGAAGATGAATAATTGTCTCTAGGGTTTGAAACGAATTCGGACAGTTATATTAAAATGTAACAACCAATGGTGACCGTTGGATTGAAGGAAATCGATGGCTGGGATTGTGTGACGCCAAAACGGCGTCGTTTGGTGGGTCGGGGGATGGACCGGGTGGAGGGTTCGATTGGGTCTGGATTGGGGAAAAACCGCCTAGGCTTGGTATTACATGCATCAATGGCCCAATAATGGGTCTTCAATTAAGACCACTCTTTTTATTATTTTTTCTTTTATTTCTTTTTATTTACTTTGTTTTTATTTTTGTATTTTATATATATTTTTTTATTTTTTCTGATTTTATAAAAATGCAAGAATAAAAATAAAGCCCTAATATATTTTAAAGTTAAACTAATTAACGCCTAAAATTGTTTAAAACTATTTCATGACGAATTCATAATTAAACAATTAAAAATGCAAAAATGAACTATTTTTGTTATAACCCTGAGGGGTAACTCAACTGGTACTGGCCTTGAGGACAAAGTCCCCAAGGACACCAGTTCGAGCCTCCGCAGGGCCACTGGAGGCACTAAAAAAAAACCGGCCGCGCATCCAGGGCTCCGTGGAACTTTCCGTGGTGAACCCGCCTTGAAACAGAGGGACCCGGTAGGTAAAGCTAGTCGGGTTCACAAAGTGATGCCCGGAAACCACGGTTAAAAAAAAAACTATTTTTGTTATTTTTTTCATATTTTGTTCTAAAATAAATTAACCCCTAATTAATCCTAAAATATCAAATTAGATCCTAAATGCAAATATATTTTGTATTTTTCATATGAATTAAAAATGCATAAATAAAATGCAAACAATTAACAGAAAAAATATAAAATTCACAAAATTGTAAAATAATGAAAGAAAAATTATTTAGTTTGGAATTTTGGGAGTAATTCACATATAGGGCAAATATCACGTGCTCACAATGTTTTCATGTGTTTCCTTAGAACATGATGAGTTTTTGCCTCAAGGAATTATGAAATATTTTTCGAATCTATTTGCTTCACGCATTCAGAATCTGAAACTGATCATTAGCCAAACTAATTATCCAAATTTGTGCCAACGAAGATCAGTAAAAGAGATAAAAATGCTCTCTACCAAAATGTTTTCATATTATAAAGAGAATTAATTATGGAATCTATGTAGGGAAATGATACCAAAAAATAACGATTTAATACTGCAATAATATTTTTGTGAGCAGATACACGAATTGGCTTGAGTCATATTGGGCACTATCCTAAAAAACTATTTCAGTAATGTGTAATATTTCCCCGGGATTAAACAAGCTCATCTCTATTTATTTAGAGGATACAGGAATCAACAAAATAATATACCAGCAAGTTTTTAAAAAAAGTATCTATTGAAGATAGAAAAAAATGGAGACGTAAAAAGAGAATTGGAGTAAAAGAAAGAGAGCAAGTAGTGATTTGAATCTAATAATTATCTTTTCTTGGTGTTTCATCCATAGAAATTGAAGGCCTATTTATAATCTTAATAAAGATAATTGCTTGAGACAAGTGTTATGTCTCCTCTACCACTTGGCACTTGGCTTATGCCACTTACCCAAAACCAAGAGAAAGGATGCCACATGCTGGATATTAAAATGGACCAAAGATACTTATGGAATTTCCTACATGCATAGTAGCCACTTAGAAATAGGTATGCCATTTGTAAAATAGAAGGACACTCGACTATTTAAATTTTTTGAAAATACAGTCACAATTCCCAAATATTTGCAAATATTTATAGGAAAGGGATAAAGGAATGGAAGAATTAACAACTTGTTGGATTTGCACGGTCCAAATATAATAGGTTTGGTGTCTTCTGGACTATGAATCAAACTTATACCAATAAAATTTAACTCACAGAATTACTGGTGAAATATAATATTTTCTATGAATCAATAATTTTTTTTGTAAGACAGAGATTTTATCAATCACATTTTGACCCCCGGTAATTTCACTTTTCAACGCGATTTTACGCCCAATATGTCATACGCGTGCCTGGTTATTCATGAGAGCTCTAGAGACTAGGCCAAAAATCTCATAGGAGAGGCTCACTCCACTCTCGTATAGGTGAATTCATCAAGTGTATACTGCTTTTAAATACCCCATCCATAAGGAATAAGAATTTCATTAAGAGTTATAACTCAGCCTCTCAATTAGTAGCAGTCAAGCACTCTCTTGTAGTGCATCAGTGCCAATATCGACTTATTATTACTCGTATGAACCTACTTAATGGGATCTCCAATAAAATAGGTTGGGTTACCATCTCTATTGACAACATGTCGGCCTTAACCCCATATCTTTTGAGGTTTGAAGAATTAATTTTCTTCCCACGGGTTTAGTAAGAGGATCGACCAATTTATCTCTGACTTCACATAGTCAATGGAAATTATTCCATCTTTCAACAGCTGTTTTATGACATCATGTCTCAATTTCATGTGTCTACTTTTACAATTATAAGATTTATTCTTTGCAATAGCTATTTCCACTTTGTGAGCACGTGATTTTTGCTCTCACGACGATTACTCCCAAAATTATAAAATAAAATAGTTTTGATATCACAT
>MU787848.1:8436-31209 GCA_026770625.1 Nicotiana glauca | reverse complement strand
ATCCCCTTTTTATCTTCATTCATCCAATTAACCAACACTGGTATTTCACACGAGTCACAAATATTGTAACAAAAATTATTTATTTTGATTTTGGAATTCTTTTACTCGGGGTAAAAACCACGTGCTCACAGGGTTGTATCTCTTTAATGGTCTAGCACATAATCTTTATACCGACATTCCTTCACTTTAGTTACTAAAGAGGATGTTTCCATGTCCTAAGAAGTAACTCTGGTAGCACCTGCATCTAGTAATCGAATTCCAAGATTAGCTAGCAGATGAATCTCACAAGCTATCTCACTCTTCTATGCCTATAAATATGACAGGCTGAACATAGATCTATGATTGAGGGCGTTGACTACTACACTCGCCTTCCCTGGCTGATATTAAATATAAACATCATAGTCTTTCACTAACTCCAACCATCACCTCGGATGTAATACATTGTCACTAAGGCCCGCGTCTCATCGGGGAACATCTAAAGCGATTTTCTTGATGCACATAAGGACGATACTATACTTCAATAACTGCATTTTCATAACATCCCAACGTATTCATCTTACGGGGGCATTCTAATACCGTTCCATCCAGGAAATCCGTTCTCTTTAAATTATTACTAAATCGAAGTCCCAAATGACATTCTCTTAACTATCACAATTACACCCTTATTCTGCTACCAGAGCAGTATTCCATCTCTTCTAATTGCTCATGTTCTTAGACTCCTCTGTGTTCATTCAAAGTGTACCGAGCTTTCGATAGCTCATGGGAAGCATCATCCCTCTGGTTTTGACGGGTTTAATCCTGAGACTTTGCCTATTATTGTCACCTTCTCACTCACATTTACCATACTTACCTTTAAATCTCTAACCGTATCTTCTATCGATTTCATAATCTCCCTTATACATTGGTAGAATTCATATCCATACCTTAAAGCTCTACTATAATACTTGCAACCCTGGTGCATACACAATCTGGTGGGAGCTTCGTATTAACATCTTATGAGGCTAGTACTCTTCTAATTGCTTTATCGTATAGCCTTTATAGAATATTATTATTGTACTATCTCTCTTATACCTCTGCTATTAAAAGTGCTCCTGCTATGGTTTGAGTCACGATTTCTATAATCATCTGAGTCTAACAATCGGACTCATGATGTAACTTTCGAGCTTCCTCTTCCTTCTCAGCCTTTAATTAAGCCTAGTCTATCTTCCAATCTTCAGCTTAGGATATTAGCTATTACATTATCCTTTCATGGACTCTATATAGCATCCATGATATAATCTTCTAACAATTCAAGTATTTATAAGTGACACAGACTTAATTCTTTCTTTTAACTTATACCATAGTCTCTTATAGCTATATGAATGTCAACATATATGCTGCATGGATATAACTCTGAAGTCTTAAGTGCATTCACAACGTAATTACTTTGGATCATTGATTAAATAATTCCTTTCGTGCCTTCTCAGCGTTCTTTAAATGTAAGCAATCACTTTTCCTGGTCGTTATGCCACTTGTTGCATGAATATTTGGCTTATCTTATTGCCCACCAATACTTGAATTTCCTATAACTGATATGATCTCAAACATCACCTTTGATATTTTTCCCATTCATTAGCCACTATAGGCGCCACTTTCTTATGGAGTGTATACCATATTGTAGCGAGACTATTGTTACAAGACCATTTCTTCTTTATATCGTTATACTTAAGTTGAAGCCTTCTTCCTTATTTTCTTAGATAGTCTTTCTTTGTCGTACTTAAGGAGATCTTCTGGATCTTATAAAGTTACGATCTTGTTATACTGTATACTTGAAGGAATTTTCAATGTTCTTACTCACCTTCAAACATCCTTTGTTAGATACCTTCGTGCCCTTATGCTCGTAGGGTTAATTCTAAACTCAGATTTTGATTGTCTCCTTAGTGGCACTCTCCAATATTTTCGTAACACTCATAAAATACCTTTAAATACCCCAACTCCTATCTGAACATTTCTCAAGGGTTATGACGTCATATCTACGAGACTGAATTCACTATGTTAGGATTCAGTATGTTTGTCTTGCATGATCTGCTGATGTGCTTATAACCTCTTGTCTAGCCAAAACTTGCTCTTCCTAAATTAACTACAAAATACTCGTTGGTCCATTCTCATATCTATATTCCTCATAATCTCTCTTTAGCTATTTTGCTTTGTCTTAAGTTACCTCTCACGCTTAATCCTTATGTATCAAGTATTCGTTTGCACTTATTTATCAACATAATCGGGTGCGCAACCCTTACCGCTTCTCTCTGGCGTCATGCTTGCATAATGTTCTGGAGTCATATCATATCTATAGGATCTGAATAGATTCTATCTCATTCCTTTCACTTTTTTACCTCACTACTCCTTTACTATTCCATAGTTACCTCTTCATCTTGCCATTTTTCACTTCTTCACTAACATCTTACTCACCTTGCGGTAACCCCTCTATACCGGGGATAATCGAATTTATTATGCACAAGGGTGACACTTAGTGTAACTGGCACACTTAGTCCCTTAAGCTTAACTCTGCTCCAAGTGCTTACTTTAGGGAAGCATCTTCCTAAATGAACCTTAAAGGTTATTCTTTTGTTGTCCATTCTACTATTGTCGGAATGTTATCTCTAAAATTACCCATTGTACCAACTATTATAAAATCTTTCAACCCCTAATTCATTTTCAGTTTATCTTGTTCACCAGTCCATACTGATTTCTAGTACTCTGGGTCTAACCTTTCCTCCAGGTAATCACGTTGAAGTCACCAACTTATCTCGAAATAAGGATATGACTTTATGGCTTATAATCGTTTATTGCCTCAAGGCCTGTCACCTCTTATATTTTCCTTCACTTGACTATGGACTCTATCATCATGTCATAATTTGATTTACTATTATCACCCATATATTACATCTTACTCATGATGATTCACTTACCCTCTTCTTATTCTCCGGATAATATTTTTTGTCTATTACTTTATTCTGAAAACTTCAACAAAAATTTCTTTTTCTTTTAGCTCCCCTTGCTTTATCTCGTGGCTCTTCAGAATGCTTAACATTCTTCCCTTCTTTTTTACTCGGGGCTGGAGTCATGCTAAGGGAAATATTTTTCCCTTCTAGGATCCTACTGCCTATCTTCTGAAATTTTTGAATGTTCTAGTATTCCTATCTGACTGTACAATTCTAGAGTTCACCATCTGGGTATCTCACAAGAAGATCTATTAACACATTTGTACTATCTTTCGAAAACATTAGTTAATGATAACAATCCATCCATAATTTTGGGTTACTCTAACCCGAACTAAATCTTGATATCACGTTCTTCTCTTAAACTATTTTTGTTAGCCCCCATAGGGCATAATTGAGTTAGGTGCGGTCAATTGTATATATCTCCGTTAATATTGAAGGTAACCCCAATACTTACATTTTTTTATGCTGGAATTGTAAATACCGATAATCTTCATTAACTAGGTATCACTTACCCTTCGTCATCTTACTTGTTTTACTTGCTGAAACTTGTGTCTAATTTTCGATTCTCTTTTTTTTTTTACCATACGAGTAGATAGATATTCTTGCCTTAGATCTCCTCATCAAGGAGATTACACATCTTAGAACACACATGATCTGCTGAAGACCCCATATTTGCTCATCATAAGCATGATACCAAATCGAGTTCCTATGACTCAACTCTTCCACAACTACATTCAATCTCATACCAACTATTTCTTTCGATAAGGTATCGTTGTATTACGAATACAATAGAATTTAGCGGTTTGAATTATTACAATTGAGCTCTACAACACGATCTAGAGTAAGAAGAAAGAGTGACAGTCCTAAATGCCCTGTAGCCTCCTGCTTATAAGTCTGGTGCACAATACACCCATAAACAAGACTCTACTAGACACGGCTTGTAGACCCCCTAGGACAGAACTGCTCTGATACCACTTCTGTCACGACCCTAACCGAAGAGCCACGACGGGTACCTGGTGCCTTACTCAACCGAGTACCAACATGACATATCTTTCTTATTATACTATCTTGAGTAAATGAGCCAGAAACCCGTCATGAGATAACAAGAATAAAAAATATGGAATACTCAACATATGATAACCCAACATGATATACAAACTTATAAATGTGACATACGGGCCTATAAGGCCGACATGACCATGTGTAAACTCAACACATAGGCCAACAAGGCCATACAAGTATCCATAAACCTGACATCTGTCTACAAGCCTCTAAGAGTACATAAAATCATAAAGGTTGGGATAGAGCCCCGCTATATCAATCAATACACATCCAAAGCATACTGACCTAATAGGCAACTCCGGAGCAAGTGGAGTGCACCAAAACCTCCGCTGAGCCGATAACCTACTAGGAGGAATTTCAACCTATCAATTGGGACCTGCGGGCATGAAATGCAGTGTCTCCAGGTAAAATAAAGTATCGAGTATGTAAGGCAGGGAAATGTAACAAGAACAGTAATATAAAGAGAGATAGATGAGATACAACCTGGAACATCTACGTGCCTCTAGGGGCTACTGACATGAAATACATAATACATATATATACATAAACTTTTAAAAACATACGCCTCTGTAGGCATTATCATCATCATCATATCGTACTCGGCCTCAAAAAGGACTCGGTAAAAACATACTCGGCCATCATACGGCTCAGTAGAATCGTACCCGACCATGTGGAGCTCGGTAAATCCAACTGATCAGTTGTTGCACAATAGATGTTGTACCCGGCCTACTATAGCGCGACTTGATAGAGTAAAATAGATACTATATATAATGCATGCTAGACTCATGGAATCATGTTTTAAACCTTTTGGAGTGACTTAAGGTCGTTGTACCTTCGATTAACATTATGGACATCATACCATCAATATGATCTTCTATAGGATTCAAGGATCATACATACTTGCTTAAAATAAATTTATAAGGAAAGAACAACACGGGAGACCTTAGTTTCTAGGAGCAGATCTGTTATGAAATAGCATATTCATTTCACTTTAGATCATGCCAAAACAAATAAAGAAATGCCTTAACATACCTTAACCATGGTGAGTCCTTAATACCTCCCAAGAACCTCTTCAAAAAACCCAACTCAATCTACCATTGTATAAGGAGATTCAAAAT
Organism: Nicotiana glauca; assembly: GCA_026770625.1. Classification (NCBI taxonomy): domain Eukaryota; kingdom Viridiplantae; phylum Streptophyta; class Magnoliopsida; order Solanales; family Solanaceae; genus Nicotiana; species Nicotiana glauca. The sequence goes on along the minus strand of MU787848.1, from coordinate 26,048 downwards.
CAGTATTGAATAAAGGCTAAGTCTGCAACTTAAACTTGTAGCTCGTTTATATAAATTCGGGCAGCAACTTCCCTGTAACAAGAGCCTCCTCCAATATCATATACCAACAACAATTACCAGAAAAATCCAGTAATACATAATTATCAATAACAGGTCAACATAAAATAACAACAAGTCATAACTAATCTACAACGAGCGACAAACTCCAATTGGAAATCGTATATGCCATATCATCCCTTATAGACTTTTTACTTCAACTTAATCGTATCATTAACATGATAATGAAGTCATTCATCAATGATTCTAGCCTTATACCATATATCCATAACAAAGAAAATTATCCACAACTTCAATTGTTCTTAATTAGTAACTTTATTCACTAGTTCATGTCTAGTTCATCCATTTAACTTAACCAATGCCAAGATAACCTTAAGAACCTGTAGGAACACAATATATTTAGCTCCTGTAGTAGATATCAAGTCGAAATCCATGTTATATTTAGCTTACAACAGCCCAACACACCACAATCAATTCATACAAAAAACAACGACTATAGTAGTATCCAATACCCCAAAAATATTATAAAGAATGACTAATCCATCATTTCACCATTATGTGGTGGTTCTCTAAATCATTTATCCTCCAAAAACTTTATTAAATAGAAGCAAAATATACAGCCTAAAATCTACACGAAACAGCCCGCAAAATAGTCCATTACAAATCAAATAACTCGAACTCACGGCTTCTGATCACCGTCCTATGAGTTCTAACTATTATGAAATCAATTAATCAACCTTCCTTGATATTTAAGAGCTTAAAACCAGAAATTAAGATTTTTTATTAACTTCAAAATACCTTCCAAAACTCAAACTACAAAGAAAAAGAGAGGTTATATAGCGATACGTCGTGCGGATCGTTCTAGTGTTATTGCTTCTTGATTTCGTGTCTTGGACGATAATCTTGTTAGATAACCTTGTGGACAGCTTAAAGGTGAGGTTAGGGCTCTCATTTGGTCGAGCTTTCTGGAAGTATGAATAAAGAGACGACATAAGGAGATAAATATCCATTTTGGTTAAAAAGTCAAAAGGTGCTACTTGGCACCATCTCATTGGCCCTTTTTCAAACACTTATATCTCTTTATCCGGATGTCGTATGAATAAACAGTTAAGAGAGTCAGAAACTACACTCCAAGACCTTCAATTTGATATGTAATTTGTCCCAAAAAGACCTCATATAGTACACAAAATTTATTACTCAAAAAACTTCATTACAAGGAAAATCCTTTGTCGATTTTTTTTTTCGCAACTTAAATCCGATTTTTTTCAAACTTTATACTTCATATACAAACATTATATATAGTCATATCATGGCTTTAAACTCATTTAAATCATGATTAAAAAGTCTCATATTCATCTTAACTTGCTTAATACTTCAGCAAACCTTTCTTGTCCTTGTAGAAGGATTTCATCCTTTTTGAGCTTACATCAATTGACTCACGAAGTACTTTCAGGTACGAAAACATGGGTTGTAACAGAACTGTTGTCATGGACCCGAGCTCTTCACTTGGGGTGTTCTAATTGGCTTCGATAGTTTCCACACTCTCTCCTTCGGGTATATCTGTTGAAGGCGGAATCATGATCTCAATCTCCGGGTACACGGGTGCCTTTCCTGAATCCTTCTTTGGGGTTCCCTCACCACGGGAAGAGGCCTCTAGTTCGGAGGGCTGGGCGGCCTCCATTGGTTTCTTGGTTGGAAGCACTAACGCTGACTCTTTATAATCATTTTCCTCATCATCCGAGGAATCGTGGGCCAAATCTGCGTCCACATGAGAAAATCTTTTTCGTAACCTACGTGTAGGGGTTTTCTTTTCTTGAGGGTCTTCAGGCTTCGAAACACTCTTTCTTTTGTTATCCTTCCCCGTTTTCAAAATCGAAGGCTTAGTCCCTTCCCCAGACGGGGCTGGCCTCATTTCGGAGACATCTCCGATGCCTGTGCAAGTAAACAAGAATTAGTTGACGCCACCAATATATTAGAAGTATTAAAAACTTGGGTAGAGAATTTACCATGATATTTGGCCACCCACTTGCCCCTCGATAATTCACGCCATTTGCGCTCATCGTAGGAGGAGGTGGCAGCTAATTTTTAGACCTAATCCTCGAGGTCGGGAAATGCGTGAGGTGCCCAGGCAGTGGCTACAGAAAAGGGGAAGACATTGTGAGACATAAAAAAGTTGAATATAAATAAATACTAAGAAGAAGAACCCCACTTATGATTAAAGTTCCACCTCTCCGGGAACGACATTTCCCTAGAGATAAAGTCTGACGTTATTACTTTGACGAACCGGATCATCCACCCTCGATCTTTTATTTTATCATTACTAGCAAAGAAGGGTTTCATTGTTCGACGTTGTAGCTTGATAAGCCCTCGAAACAGCTGGGTCGATACAATCGAATCAGGTGGTTGAGGGTGGAGTCAAATCCCTTTGGCCTTTTCAGAAAAATAGCGCAGCATGATCATGATGCGCCAAAAGGAAGGGTGAATTCTGCCGGGGGTAACTTCATATGTTTTGCAGAACTCGATCACCAACAGATCGAGGGGACCCAGTTTGAAGGGGTAAGTGTAAACACTTTAAAACCCCTCCACATGGGAAGTAATGCTTTCCTCGGGGCCCTGGATTTGAAGCAAGACCTCATTGCCCTAGCCCCAGTCCCTCTTTATTGCTTCGAGGTTCTTCTCCAATATAAAACTAAGATATCGAGACGCATTCTCGCATCGGCCCGGGACATCGAGGGATGTTCAATACTGAAGTCTTTTTTAATTACGTAAGGGCCAGGGTGATTTCTTCAAGAGTTGGCGGCCCCACCGGTTTGATCGGCTGAGAGGAAGAAGAAACCGATGCTTTATCTTTTTTGGGGACCGTTTTAGAAGTTTTAGCCATGATTTCAAGCTAAGGGATATAGACTATGTTGGAGTGTGGTGTTTTTACAAAAGCCTGACGTTTTCCGGCGCTTAAAGAGGCGGTGGAAACAGATGATTAGAGAAATAGATGAAGAAGGAAAAGATATGATGAAAGAGTAAAGTTCTATACTCAAAGGAATGGCCTCATATTCATAGAAGAGCAACAACGGTTCGGCGGCACTAGTGGCCGACCAATACTGGCGTACATTCAATATTTTGGGGAAGTGAACTGATGGAATCTCAATCACTCCGACTTATAGACTCGAGGGTCCGCCCTAAGCTCGAGTTGGAGCAAAGTCGAGTTCGAGCCCGGTGGACCAGACTCGAGCTCGAAGACAGAAGGGATAATAAGAGATAGAAGTACGAGGAACACCGGGGGCAAGTATGCTCGATCCCGAAATAGTACTATTATGAATTTATAACAGAATGAGCTAGATTACTGCCACGTCCCTAAGATCATGGCGCAAATCCCGGAAAAGGATTGTATGATTCCGTACTAGGCGGTTAGACAGCTGTATCAAGAATATTCTCTATTGTAAATAGAAATATTCCTTATTTAGGGTTCCCCTATTATATAAAGGGGACCCTAATTATTGGTAACGACACGTAATCATTGAGCAGAGAATATACTCTTTACTTTTTGCCTACTGTTCATCAACATTGTCCTTTAGCTCTACTGCTCTTGATTTACTTTTCTTACTTTATTGCTCTTAGCCCGTCTCGAGGTGGCCATCTCGAGGTCACTACTGTCAAGTAATATTGGTTTGATTCACTTCTCTTTCACTTCTACTTCATAATTTTTGATTATTAATTGGTATTGACTAAATCACATATCTTTAAAACCACAAATCAAATTTAATTATTACTCGTATTTTCAAGATAAACACATATCACATCACGTAGTGTTGAAGTAATTTCTCAATTTTATGACTTAATCGCAGAAGATTGTGAAACATAAGATAGTATTGGATATGTATTTTTTTTATTTTCTAATGGAACGGTACAACTATAAATGGAATAAAATAAATAATATACAGTCCTAAATTTGTTAAACGTCATAAAAATAATAGCAAAACGGATAGAAACTGTTTGAAGTAACCTAAATTTGGGAAAAGTTGCCCACATAAGCTATCACGTTTTCGTATTAGTTAATTTGCTTGACTTTTAAGGATGGAACAACCAAATGTATTTTTGAATTATGACAACATGAAAGGAGGAACACGATTCTTCGTTCTTTCACTAAGTATAACAAGTTTACAGCAGTTGTGTATACACATGCAAGATCTAATTTTAAATTAACAAAAAAAATAGCATACGGAGATCCTTGCTAATCTATCTACTTTGAATTAACTCAAAACTTCTTTCCCACTAATTTGTGAATATCAGCTAGTTGATTAATATGGTATGATCGAATGAGTTAAAAAATGACCTCGAGCAACCTATTTGTTTTAAAAAAATAAAAATGATAATCAAGCTCCACATGCTTTATAAGTTCTAATATGCAAAGCTGGATTAGTAGTCATTTAAAGTGCATTGAGATTATCACAAGATAATGTTGTAGTTTTAAGATACATCTCAATGCAAAATAGAATGTTAAATAAATGCCATATATATGCTATAGTACTCTTTCTTGCAATAATGTGCTGCTCACTAAGATGGCCAGGACATGCAAATTTCTCCTTGATAAATGTTGTAGCCTGTAGTCTATCTCTTTGTTGAAGAAAATATTTCGGCGAGTTTTCATCTGAAAATCCATGTAACACTACTCTTCATTTGTAAAACTGAAATTTTAAAGTGACTTTTGAAGGACAATTAATGCTAAATAGAAAATAAACCAAAAGAAGCAAAGGTACATTATATTAAAGAGAAATGGAACACATCAAATATCTTGATAGTTGCACAAGTAAGCTTTCCTATGCGCAAAGAATACGAAGCTTCGACCAAGAAGTTGCACAAAAAAACTTTTGATTGTTGCTGCGCTCAAATACTCTGATTGTGATTTTAACCATATTCATTAATTTCCGGGAGGAGCCAATCGAAGTGCTAAAGGATCATCAATATGTAACTGAAAACGTTGATCTTGTACATCAAGTGGAGCCAATCGGAGTGCCAAAGGATCATCGGTGGGTAACTGAAGATATTGATCTTGTACATTAAGTGGAGCTACTCGAAGTGGTACGTGATCCATTTGTAACGGAACAAGTTGACGTATATCTTCTCTATTCAGTGGAGCCACTCGAAGTGGTACGGGATCAATTGGTACCAAAAGACGCTGATCTTGTAACTTGAGTTGTATTCTCCTTTCAATGGCCTTCTCTTTCGCCTTTATAGCCAAGTTGCGAACGCCTATAAGTTGTCTTTTATCCAGTTCCAAGATAGTCTTTTCTCCAAAATATAACTGCTTAAATAGCTGTTCCATTTCTTTTTCTTCAATCTTTTGCTGATCAATTTTTCTTACAGTCTTCTCCATCTCTTTCCTGAGGAACATTTCATTTGTTGTCAACTTCTTAAGCCTCTCTACCACTGGTGTATCTAGATATCTCATCAAGAGTTGTTTAAATTTATCTCTTGATGGCCACGCATATTCATTATGTTTCTGATCAGGACTGAAAACAACAATACCAATTTCTACGCCACATAGAACAGATAGCTCCTCTGCTTTCTTAAACAAAGTTTCCAGCCTTTCTTTAAGAACAACTGATCTTCTACACTCATCAACCAACCTAGCCATTCTTTAAGGAAGAGATAAAATACACTTTGTTTTGCAATTGTGAAAGTCCAAAGGTATGAAATAAAGTATATATGGAGGCTTGGGAGGGTAACTATATATATTTTCAGTGGCCTACTTTTACGATAGAGAAATCTATCTATGATATCAAGACATGGTAACATATAAAATAAGTTTTTATAATTGGAAAATGGGGTGTAATTGTTTGGTTGTATATGTCGAAACATAAATATTATCCCAGTTTATACTATACAATCTTTTATGTATTTTCCTTTTATGGTAGAAAATTTATAAAATTTGCATATCAGTTTAGCGTCAAATTTAATAGAGTAATAAAAATAATACCTTTTATGAGCTATATTATGAAACACAAGGTAATTGCTACAGGGCATTCTTTCTAGCAAAGTAATCAAATCTTGTGCCATTTAAGTAATTTCTTTAAATATATTGTTACATACCTTATTTTAAAAAATAGTAACTTCTTTAATTATACTGCAAATGTGTACTCATCATACTGTTTAACAACGTTAAAAGTATCACAAACTCGTGAACGTGCATTAAACAGTGCTAGTGCCAAATCAATCTCAAAGTTTACTTTATAATTAAGAAAAAAATTGATCATTAAAGGGTAAGCACTATATATTTATAATAGCGTACTATATCTTACCATGTAGTATATATTAAAGAGTTTTCTCAATTTGATGACAGAAGCACAAAATATTAGGAAACATAAAGATAGTGTAAAATTTGCAAATGGTCATATAATTTTAATTTTCTTTTTCCATAAAAGTCATTTAACTGTGTTTTCTAACACAAAAAAACACAAAACTTTTACTTACTCAAACAAAGGTCAAAATTGTCGGAAACCTAACTTTCCATATAATATTTTTATTCCAAATTTTTTATTTTTTTGTTTTCAATATGAGAAAAGTTAACCCAACTAAAAGAGGACCGACGTCACTTGATCCCTACTGACCCGACCCAAAATCCATATGCATACATTAAAATATACTACACTCATGTTGCAAGTGCTCAAACTGGGTAATAGTCATACACTCATGTTGCAAGTGCTCAAACTGGCTACACAGCTCATCTCTACGTGTATTTGGAGTAAACTTCTCAAAGAAGAAAACTAAGAACCAAGACCATGTGAGTGGTGCCAGCTAGCCTACTCAGAAACAGTAGGATGGCCTTGTCAACTTAAAACTATCAAAATCTACCATGTTCAAATCCAAAAAATCGAAATTACATAGAACACAGTGACATTGATAAGCAAAACCTTGTGCATCATCAATGTGCTCTCCACTAAAGTGGGGATGATGAAGTCTCTAAAATCTCTCCATCCTCTTCTATTCATCAACAGTCAAGGCTGGTCTAATATTGGGCTAAACTTTAATGACTAGCTACATCGGTTGGACTTCTGGTGTCTGATAACCATGAGCTAGTTGCTCTAGTGTATGTGCGGCGGAAGTTTGGGCTCTACCCCGAGCCTTTGAAGTAGTCAGAGCAACAGGGATCACACCCACCTAAGTCAAACCCTCGAACACGCTCAGAATATGACTCGAAGTCTCCTAGAGTCCTGGTCTAGCATTAGATCCCTCCGAAGCCTGAGCTGGTCCCACAACCTTAATATGATCACAAAACTACTCCTCAATAGGAGTTACTGATGGCTCTACAGTATCTGATTCTGCATGATCCTTAGCTGTGGCTCGTGACCCACCTCTACCTTGGCCCCGCCCCGGCCTCTCGCGGCTCCGACCCTAGGAAAACATCATAGAAAGACAAAGGTTCATATAGCCTCTAGGTAGAGACGTATCCGTACCGATCTTGAAGACTCTACTAGACATGCTCATGACTCGTAGAACCTATGAACCGAGAGCTCTGGTACCAATTTGTCACAACCCAAAATCCAACTAATGGTCGTGATAACACCTTACCTCCAAGACTAGGTAAGCCAACATATAACCCAAATAAAATTAAGCAAAATGAGACATAGTTTAACTGAAATATCATAAATAGCAGAGAGATACCCAACAAAAGATAGCATAAGGTACTATAACATAAATCCCCCATAAATATGTAGTACGAAGTCATGAGCTTTAAAACCAAATATAAGTGAATTCTCTCAATACTGCAATACTTTTTGAATGTATAAATAACATTATGAAAGATAGAGGAAGGAGACTTCAAGGGTCTGCGAGCAAACATGCAACAATTCCTTGGATCGCCTCTACCAGCGATAAGGTCACTTCTGAAGTTTGTTGCTACCAACGTCTGGACAACTTTAGTTTCTAGGAATAGATCTGTTATGAAATATCGTATCGTTTACGTTCATTTCACTTTAGATCATGCCAAAAGAAAGAACGAAGTTCCTTAGTATACCTTATCACAGTCTGTCCACTGACCACGTTGAACTTGTGTTATTTCACTTAAATCTACAACAACGACAATAATACTATCGTTAAGCTACGAATGATGCAACTATCGTACAACGAATGATAAGATTATTTAATATTAAAATATACAACATCTCTCTTATTTTCCTTGCTTTCCCCAAGTCCATCAGAACAAGAAGAATGCATACGACTTTCAACCATATACCTTCAGCACCATAACACACCCAATATCCCAACAACACCAATCAATCTACACAATAGCAAGTGCACAAATGTCACAAACAGAATTATAATTTAACACGACGAACGACAGGCTTGGATTGGAAAAACCCCAACTAGGAGTTTGGAGGGGGGAGGTCTTCGGCCGAAATAACCTTTTTCACAGCGAACTGGGAGAACTTTCCCATCACCAACGCCCAACGTAGCTTAGGGCACTAGCCCTGGAACTGGAACTTTTTAGCATTCTACCTTCTGCGCCACAGGTAGCGCCCCATGCTAGCTTGGGCGCTAATCTGTGGTCTTTTTCCAATTTCGCTCCTTTTTGCCTGCAATCTTGCACCTTCGTCCCATATTGTCTCCAGATGATTCCAATACATAAAAATACCATAAATTAACATAAATCATTACATTTTACATCCGAAATCTTCTAAAAAATATAAGTAAAATGCGAGGCGATATGCATATAAATATACATATTTAAGAGAAATATCACTCACCAAATCAGTTGAGAAGAGGTACATGTTGATACCCAATATTTTCTGTATTTTTAAATATGCAAAATACATTCAAAAATATCCTATATATGCATATATAAGTATATCCCATAGTTGTATTATTTTTTCAAAAAATTTTAAATCAATTTGTTGCTCTATTTTTTCAAGAAAAACCAATAATTTTTCTCAAAATTATCATTTTGGTGATTCATTTATTGGAATCTCACATTTATAGTAAAATATAGCTAACATAATGTTTGCATATTTTTATGAATTTATTTAGTATTTTTAAAGCTAAATTGTGTATAATTACAATATTAGCCTGTTTTAAGGTTTAATTATGTTTGTAATTATAAAATTGACTCCATTATTTTTTATTTAAAAATTATGTATTATTAATCATTTTGGTGCCTTTAATTTACTTCCAAAAATTATTTACTATTTTTTGTATAAAATAAATAAAGGAGAAATGGCTATTTAACTGTTAGCCCATATGCATTTCACTTTTAGCCAGATTCGGCACCCCTAACCAAACCCAATTTGAAATCCAATTACCCAACCCAAGTAACTAATCTAACCGACCCATGACCCTTATACATAACCCGCCCGGATTCCCCGTTTAATCTAGGTCATTGATCAAAATGATCAACGACCACATTTTAATTTTTCCATTTTTAATTACCCATAGCCCCAAACTATAGACATTTTACATCCTCATCCGCCTTTGAATCCCCCATTCTCTCAATCTCTCACAGAAACCCTATCCGCCTCCTTCCACTTCCACCCTAAAACCACCGGAATCCATGACTTCTAAGGCCATGGAAATCCTATACTGGCCTCCTATGGCTTCTACACGTCTGGTTATTATGGTTTCAAGGTCTGACCACGAGGAAGTATGGCCAGACTTCATTTGATTTGAGTTCCATGGCCGTCTCCGACCTTGCTCTAGCCGACCTTGGTCATTCGAGCATGATCTCGACTTCTCCGGCTCAGATCAGTGACTTTTCCAATCCTTTCTCACTACCTGGGTTCTTCTGAAACCCTAACCCTTCGAGGTTTTTTCCGATTCTTTAGATTCGTTGTATATCTGTGTTTTCTCTAAGCTTATAAACATTTTTCTCAAAGTTCTTTCAAAACTACACCTTCAGAGCCTTCATCTTTTTCCAATTTAGGGTTTCGTTAAGTTATCCTTTAAGTTTCTCTGATTTTTTAGCATGTTCTACTATTTCTTATGTGTTTTCTTATACTGTATTTCTTATGTTATTTCTTCTACTGCATCTGTGTTTCGGCTATTATATTTCTTTAGGTATTCTTCTATTATGTTATTGTATTTCTTATGTCATTGCTTCTACTGCGATTCTGGTGTATTTCTTCTACCATGTTCCTTATGTTGCTCTTCTACTGAAAGATGCATGTTAAAAGTTTCAGTTTTTCTGAGATTTCTGAAGTTATTTCGACAGTTTTGCCTGGATTACTTGTCCTTACACTTTATTGAGGGCGAAACCCTAAAATTTGGGGGGTTTCATTCGAGTGTTGAGACTATTCACTATCTGATTTGCTTGTTCTTCATCTCTGAACTTGTTTGATTTCAAAACCCTGACTTCATTGGACCTATTCGATTTTCTGAAATTATTTCATCTACTGCTCGATTGAGCTTCGAAATCTTCCTCAAATAAGCCCAATATCCCTTCCCTTTAGGATTAGTAGTCCTAAGTGCCTCCGGGACTGATAGGATTGGGACGGGTAATAGCATGCAATAAGTAATCGAGACCATTCCGCGCTTTAATACCTTAACGGCGTGGGTAGGGTAGATATGGATATGATGATCACACAATAATGTCACGTGTAGCCCCTTATTGAGGAGTGATTACCGGGCATTGTATGGGGTGATCCATATTATTAATAAACCTAAGACCCTTTTCCCTTATTTCTTTGTTTCTTTTAGAATTTCAACTCCTCCTTTTTAAAAAAAAATAGCTTTCTTTTAGTTCTTCCAAACTCTATTTATTTTTTAACCAATATGTGAAATCCCCTCTTATTTGAGCCTTATTTGTCTATATGTTAATTATACCCTAAACTCACAATAATTGTCTGGCCGGGAACCACACTAGTGGATTCTGAGGGGTGCCTAACACCTTCCCCTTGGAATAATTTTAAGCCCTTACGCAATCTCTGGTTGCTCAAATCAAAACATATTTGGTGTCCTAATGTTCCCTAATCATTAGGTGGTAACTCTTCAAATGTAAACCCAATTCCCAAAAGGAATGAGTTGTCCTCCCAAATGTCATAAAACCGATTTCGCGAGAAAAAGGGGGCGCGACATCATGGTGACTCTGCTGGGGATTCTTTTAGGCTTTTACCATTTCGGGCTATTATTGTGAATTTATGCTTCTTTATGCTCAATTATTTGTTTATTTCCTTTAAGCATTCAATTTCCTTTTCAACTACAAAACTGACTTGTCTTTTGTTTCTTATCTTTTCTACCTCCCTTTACTACTGCTTTAAGTTATGAAAACTGTTGTATCTACTGCTTTCTTAAACATGCAAATACATGACATCATGCCTTTTATTGTTGCATAATCATGCTCGATATCATATTCCACTCGTGCCAAAAAAATACTATAGCAACACTTATAATGAGTTATTGCACTCTTCCTATTCATTACCCCCTAAATTCGAAAAGGAATATTTGCGGTAAAACTAGTCGATCAGTGGTGCCGTCAACAGTTCCGAGCCTTCCCCCTTGAGTTGTCTGCTCAAGAGTACCAGTCTAAAACACCATAGAAACCTCACTCTGTTTAACTGTGCATGCATCATGGTCAAACCTTATGTTGTCCGCATAATGACTCTTTAAGATAGCCTTGTCCAAAGTCCACTGGGTTTCCCTAAAACCCAAACGGACATTATCATGTTCTGTGCATTTATTTGGAGAATTAAATGCTTTTATGCCAATTATTGATATTAAAAAGTCGAGTCCGGTGGGGGGTAGGGCCTAACCTTTCTTTCTTACAGATAATAAGGCACAAAATCCCCAGATTCGGTATGGTTACCAACATCCACCCAACACTGTTAAGCTGGTGGAAAGATCTTCATTTCAGTGACCAGACTCTTGTCTAAAAATATCTAGGAAATCTACCATCCCTCTTGGAAATCCAACCTAACAACAAGATCATAGAAGTTGCTACTCTCTTTTGGGATTGTGAAAGGTCCGTTTTTCGCTTCGGGGAAATTGTGATGATGCCCTTGCTAGAAGAGATAGGAGGATTAGGTGGCTTGGTATGGGAGACTCCAGTTTTATTGATGCCTGAGAACCGCAAGGGCAGGGGTTTCCTCTAAATGATGGGTCCGAAAACGAATCTAGAACTAACATGCCACAAAGAATCCTATCCCCTTCGACTATTTGTACGAGAGGTACGGTCGCAGCAAATCCTACCATACCTATCCTGATGAGTTTTCCATCACCTCATTAGGGCATATTCATCGAAGGGTCTTTGTATTCATGTTCTATTTCCTGGGGTTTATTGTGTTTCCGATGAAGAAAGCAAGAATTCACACCCGACTATCCATGGTCACTAAAACCTTAATGGAAGGAATTGGGGGCAATCATTCAGTATTGTGCCCATGATCGTCGCAGAAATATACCGATCCCTAGAGAAGTGTCAATGGGGAGTTAGTCCCTTCGAAGGTTGCAATTTGGTACTTCAGTTGTGGCTCGTGGAGCATCTATAAAAGGGTGAATACCGACAAGCGATTCAACAAAGGGACTGGGATGATCATATCGCCTTCCGTCACCCAAAGCGGATGAATTATATCCCTGATATGTTTGCTTAGCCAGAGGATGCCAAAAGGTGGTTCGAGCTGTTTGATAGTCTGACCGAGAAGCAAGTACAATAGATGTTCGAATGGTTTCCATTCGAAGAATTTATCGCCCGATCCCGAGATGCACCTTTTCTGATATTGATTGGTCTGAGAGGAACGTACCCTTACATCCTTCTCCGAGTTATGAGGCAAGCTGGTAGGAAGCAGGTTGTACCCAGGGTCGACAAGATAAGTCACTTCCGAGCTGATTTCCAAGATGATGATAGAATTTACAAGTGTCAAGCTCAGCATATGTGGCACTGCAAGATCGTCATGGGGAAAGATACCATTGAACCAGATAGATACCACGCCAGTTGAACTCCCTACTATTCCAGCTGGTTGGAGGATAATCACAATGGTTTGAGTCAACCTGGGTTTGTTCGGGGTCACAGGATCATAGATGAAAAGGCGGAGGCACAAGTCAAATACAATCAACTACACAAGAGAATCCCGGAGTGCGAAAGTGAGCACCGTGAGATACAAGAAGCCAATAAAAAGTTAATTGAGGAATGGAAGGACATGGCCGTCAATGCCAACAAGCGACTGAGATGCCTACAACAAGGCATAGTGGGGCTGGAAAGAAGGTTTCTCAAAATGGTCCAAGACTGTCAGAATGCTGAGGGAACGAAAGCGGACATCTAGCCAGGGCTCACCTATTGCTTGGACTTCGCGAGCTGGGGAAGTTTTTCGACGGAGGCAAGGATGCCGAGTCTGGGGAGGGTCCTTCAGGGACCAAGTAGATAGGACTTTATCTTTTGGCTATTTAAAATGTATAAGGCCAATGGCCATTAGTGACTTTATTTTTGTGTTATTTAGTGTCGATTTGGGATTCGCCTATCTTTTATCAATAAAATGAGGCATTTAGCATTCTAAGTTCTCCATATCAATTTGTCGCTAGGACTACCAAAATTAGGATGCGATTTACATTCCCGCATTATGTTTTTAAATATTGCATCGATTTTTCATGAACCTCACTAACTTGGTTACCTTTTTGTTTTATTTTTGTTTTTGATTATTCCCCTCCCCAAAGGTTAGTTCGAGCACTCTGGCAACATCATCCTATTCCACAAGATCCAAGGGCCCTTTTACCCACTCCTCTTCTCAGTCCCGTCAAAAACAAGGACAAAGATTTGAACAATGCCAGAAAGGAAAACTCAACTGAACGGGTAGAGATCACTCACGGTCATGGTACTTTAGTCCCCAAGGAGAATGCATCCCAACCGGAACAAAAGCTGCTGAAATTTCAGGAAGAACTTGATCAAGTCTGGAATCTGGAGAATATGTCATTTTCCCTCGCTACTCTAGATATCAATTTCTCAAATGCTCAGAACCCTACACCTCCACAAAATATCCCAAAGCAACAAAACCATCTCGCTCGTCACCACCACTGCAACACATGTCATACCTCAAATAACACCCCACTGCTCATCCCAGAACTCCACAAATGACCACTGCCACACCCAATATAATACCCCCATCTACGTGGAGACTGTGGCAAACTCCACCCCACCCATCTCAAACACACCCGAGTCTGGTGATAAAGATTTTCTTATCAAGAACCTAGCTAAAGAACATTAGAAATTGATTAGCAGAATTCAAGGCGTTGAAGGGAGTAAGGGAACTGAAGGGCTGAACTACAAAGATCTTTGCATACAGCCTAATGCCGAACTGCCCGAGGGGTACAAAACTCCTAAGTTCGAGATGTTTAATGGTACATGGGATCAGAGGGTCCACTTGAGAACATACTATGACAAGCTGGTCGGAGTGGGAAAAGACGAGAAAATCCGCATGAAGATTTTCATGAGGAGCCTGAAGGGAGATGCTTTATCTTGGTACATTAGCCAAGATCCAAAGAAGTGGTCGAACTGGGTAAGCATGGCGTCCGACTTAATAGAGAGGTTCGGTTCAACATGGAGAATGTAGCGGATGTGTTCTACATTCAAAATCTAAAGTAGAAGCCCGTAGAAACCTTCCACAAGTATGCTACTCGTTGGAGGTCCGAAACTGCTAAGGTTAGACCTGCCTTAGAAGAACAAATGAACAAATTCTTTGTTCGGGCTCATGACCCACAATATTATGAGAGGCTGATGATGATCAAGGGCTACAAATTTTCTGACATTATCAAGCTAGGGGAAAGGATCGAAGAGGGCATAAAAAGTGCTATGGTTATGAACTTCGAGGCCTTGCAAGCTACAAACAAGGCCTTATAGTCAGGAGGTGTGTCCAAGAAAAGGGACGTAGGAGCCGTGATGGTTGCACAAAGAACCAAATCTCCGATCAAATACCAAACCTACCCAATGCCTCCACTCACATATCAGCCTAGTCCAAACTACCAAGAACGCTCACCTTTTTACCAAACTCCACCACCCACTTATCAATCATATCCACCACCCACATATCAGCCTACTTCACCCAAATATTCCCAACTCGCACATGTTTACCAAGCTTACAATTCTCAATAAGCCCACTATTAATCCCCACCTACACGCCAAAACTTCCCTAGACCTCGGCCAAATTTTGATCGAAGGCCTCTAAAATAGTATACGGCTATTGCTGAACCTATCAACCAGTTGTACGAAAGACTTAAAACTGCTGGCTATGTCACCCTTATCACTGCTGTAACCCCTGAGAACCCTTCTCAGTGGGTTAATTCAAGTAAATTCTGTGCATACCATTCCGGCATGAAAGGACACACCATTGATGAATGTCGTTCTCTGAAAAATAAAAAAACAGACTCTAATTGATAGCAAGATTATTGTGGAAAAGGAACCTGCTCCAAATGTCCTCAATAACCCTCTACCAGACCACAAGGGTAGAGGTGCTGACATGATTGAAATAGAGGATGATTGGGATCCCAAAGGTTCAATCGGTTTGATCACAGAAGGTAATAACCCAAAAAACCAATAGTCACCCTTAATCCGATCGTAGTCCAGATTCAGCCCTCTGGGGATGCCGATGCGCTGTCTCCGTTCGGAGTGAAGATAGCCACGCCAATTCCAGTAGCAATGTCAGCCATAACACCGTTCCATACAAAGGCTATACCATGGGACTACACAGCCGAGGAAATAATAAAATGCAAGGTTATGTTCAGAGAAGCTATTGTGACACAGGGTATGAAAAGAACTGGTAGAGTTTATACACCAGAACATCTGGCCGAGTCGAGCAAGCATGCTTCCAGCCGGCCAACCATCACTGAGGCCGGGCCGGATGATCTTTGGAGAAAGATAGAGGCCAAGGAATACTCGGTTATCGATCAACTGAACAAAACACAAGCGCAAATTTCTATCTTTGCTTTGCTACAAAATTTCGATGCACACAAGAATGCCTTGTTAAGGGTGCTGAGTGAAGCATATGTGCCAAGCAACATCACCGGCAGAGAGATGGCTAACATGGTAGGACAGATATTGGAAAGTCACAAGAACACTTTTCATGAAGATGAGCTGCCACCAAAAGGGTTGGGTCATAACAAGGCATTGCACATCACCGTGCAATGCGAAGATTATTTTGTCCCCAGAGTCCTGATTGATAGGGGATCCAACTTCTACATTTGCCCGTTGGTAACACTCAGGACATTGGTAAAGGACTGTACAAGATCAAGGACGGAGCCATCAACGTAAAAGCTTTTGACGACTCCCAAAGGTCCATTATTGGGGAAATTAGTCTGTGTTTGCAAATGGGTCCTACTTGGTTTGATGTCGATTTTCAAATGATAGACGTACCGACATCTTATAATCTGCTATTAGGGCGACCCTGGATTTATGCTGCTGGGGTTGTAGCATCAACACTACATCAGGCAGCAAAGTTTGAGTGGAATTACCAGGAGGTGATCATTCACGGCAATAGTAGCAATCCCATATACAGTCGCCAGACCATTCCGGCAATCGTAGGCAGAAGAAATATATGTGGGGAGACCTATCACTACATCGAGCGAGTCAACGCTGTTGACAAGGATAAATGGTGGGACAAAAAAATTGAGGGAACATTGAATTGGAGTGGGTACGAACCAGGTAAAGGGCTTGGCAAGAACCTCCAAGGAATCACTAAGCCTATAAAACTCAAGAAGCATGGCACCGCCTTCGGTCTAGGATATGAGTATACCTGGGAAGAATTCAACAACTGGTTGCCACCATGGTGCGGTCCTTACTATGAGCTGGAGCAGCCAATACCACACTTGGAACAAACATTCAAACCTACCGATGTTATCTAAGGGTCAAAATAAGAGGAAGCGCTGGCAGCGGTGAAGAATTTGTTCCCAGAAGATGATGATATGTATTGTTGCGTCATTATTGAGGAGGAGGGGGAGGAAGGCCCTTCCATACAAGCTGTGTGTGGAGGAGCATGCCTTAATAACTGGACCATTAGAACCACCAGAGCCCGGCGAGCCTCGGGGTAGCAAGGCTAAACAAGCATCATGCACTATCTCTTATTTTACTAGTATTTCTTTCGCGTTTTAAATTTCCACAATAAGATCTTCAATGTTCAAAACAGTTATGGAATTTATCAAAGCATTTCAATTTTTCTTATAAATCAACACTCTTATTATTTTTTCTCATTACTCTACTTATACAAAATTACTATTACTTATCTTGATGAACGAATGACTGTGACATGCAATGAGACAACACAACAAACGGATGCAGATTCAGAGGAAGATGACATACCAGAATAAATTGTTAAGGAAGATGAGAACTTTGAGAAGAGACCTAAGTCCAACCTGGATGAGACAAAAATTGTTAACATGGGAGATGCAGAAAATGTCAAGGAAACACGGATCAGTATTCACTTATCGTCATAAGAAAAGAAGGAGTACAAAGAGTTTCTAAGAGAATATGAGGACATATTCGCCTGGTCATATGATGATATGACGGGCCTAAGTACGTCTATTTTTGTCGACGCCCCCTTTCCCCATGGCGGAATCGGGTTTACGACATTATGGACAAAATAACTCTTATTCCCTTT
>MU787847.1:36437-66346 GCA_026770625.1 Nicotiana glauca | reverse complement strand
ATAACCCCCCGCCCCCCCCCCAATTAACAATTATTTGAAATTATCAAACAATATCCTAACTGTAGTTCAGCATCATTCAAATTTACATCTATGCAATCTACAAATAAAATTTAACCCTAAAAAGGAAAGCAGTAATTGGAATACCAGAAATGAAAATATAAATAAAAAAACGTTTAGGCCGGGAAGCTGAAAATGGATTACCACATTTCAAACCTTGAGGGGTAGCTCAACTGGTAAAAGCCCGAGGACAAAGTCCTCCAGGTCGCCAGTTCGAGCCCCGCAGGGCCACTGAAGGAATTATAAACCGGCCACGTCTCCAGGGCCCCGTGGAACTAACTGTGCACCCGCATTGAAACAAAGAGACCTGATGGGTACAGCTAGTCGGTTTCGCAAAGCGATGCCCCGAAACCACGGTCATAAAAAAAAAAAAGATTACCACATTTCAACCCAATTTCTTATACTTAAAAGTAGATCCAACACTAGTCAAGTTTTTAACATGAACGAATTTATTGACTAAAAGAATAGAAATGTCAGTTTCAGAACGATTTTACAACTGGAGCTTTCAGTAAGGTCGAAAGTCAAACTACAAGATAGCAAGCAGCTATCGGTTACTCTCAACTTCTTTTCTACTAATGTTCTGTTAAATTAACAGCTTCACTTCAACTAAGCCTTCACATTTCCACCTAATAATCAAATATATTAGTACCTTGAACTCATTAGAATCTAGAATGATACAGCCGTTAAACCTTGGAAGAGGAATAAACAAAATGAGGGCTCTTTTGGCGATTGACAAATTATGGGATATTTCCATGTAACACTGACTTAATATGAGAGATTTAGGATGGATTCACAACATTTGAACTGGCCAAGCAGATGGAATACGAGCTCTTCTTAGAACAGTGATTGGACTGGTTTTGAAGCTGCTAAAGTAGCCACGGACTTGAACTGTCAACATGACAAGAAATTTAGTTATATGCATAAAAAATTGAACAACTGATATTTAAGGTATAATCCGAAAGGTTGTGTTTGGAAATGTATCCTCATAACTATCATGAGATTTGTTTCTGAATTGGTGCAGACATTCGACTAAAGAAATCTTGTCCGCTAGGTAGTTGGTATTTCTTAGCATAAGCTGGTCATTAGCAAAATGTGACGTAGTAGTTGTTTACCTTTGGTTGTCTATATTTTTCACGTATGGCGTTGAGGGTGCAGCCACTGGTGTTCATCTGTAACTCTTGCAGTGCAAAAACTGTAGTTCTAAGCTCTGATACCTTGTATCTGGTATAGTGCTCCAAAGTTGGATTCTGTGATACATCACCAGAGTCATTTCATAGTCGCATTCAAATGCAGAACGGAAGACGAATAGTATCAAGGAGTCTAAAAGATGCATACCCATGGGTGGTTAGATTGATCAAGCGTCCATCTAGCTAGAAATACAGCTGATGCAGCAGTAAGAGATGGAAGAAACTTAAGAAACCCATAGTCAACAAGTGTTAACTCTGCTAAATAATTTGCCATGAATTCCAGTTCAACAGAGGGAACCTGTCGGTTGGAGCAATTATTTACATATAAGCATCCTTATCATGATATTGGACAAAATAGTGCTATCTCATACCTTGTACGAAGCTTGAGCTGCTTGAATGAATCTCCTAAAAACGAGGATGAACAATGCCACAATGAAAAGCTTACTTTTCTATGTTATCATACTAAAGTAAAAATTACTAGCAGATCATACAAATTGTATTACCTCAGGAATTTCTTAGTGGTTGGAGAAGCAAGTTGAAAGCTCAAAAGTTTCAAGACTCTGCTTTCCATTTTTATTACCTGCAATACGATGTAATTATGGCCTTTACACATCCACATGACAAAGTTTATGTCAGTCAACTGAAGATGGACAGCGCAAATAAGCTGAAACCTAGGAAGTTTTAAGTCCTTAGGAAGAAGTATATCCAAGTGGGAAAAATCAAGAAGGCAACTAGATAATTTTTCTTGAGCCGAGGGTCTCCGCCTCTCTGCTCCTCGAGGTAGGGGTAAGGTCTGCGTTTATATTACTCTCCTCAGACCCCACTTGTGGGATTATACTAGGATGTTGTTGTTGTTGTTGTAAGTAATACAGACCAGTTTAATAGAAAAGAATGTTAGGTTGACTTTGCAAGTAACGACAAACATACTGACAAATGGTTACAATATTGCATAAGGATCAGCTTTCACTAGGAAACTTGATCAGTACACAGTAGGACTAACTCTGGAACACAATATCATTGGGTTGTATAAATGTATAAGTGACTTGCGCAAATCACAGACCAAAGAGATGATGACGATAAAGTATATTGACATAAAAAATGGATACCTCTTCCTTCGAGTAAGTGTTATCTGTAATGAAGCAAAATTCTTCAACATGAGGTGCACAAATCTCTTCAAATTTGCTGCAACATTAAGTGCAATGACGCAGAAAATCTTAGTACTACAGAAAAGAGCCACTGAATAATTGCAGATTCAGTTAGTTTCTCTTTTGCTGAAGGTAGGTACATTTATACGCTTGGACACTATTATCTTCTTGAGAAAATGAGAAAAAGAACTCAGTTTAAGGGTAGACCTCAATCCATGCTCAGAAGTTTGTGGCATGTTTACGAAATCAACTAAGTGCAGCAAGACATTTTACACAGGCAGGCAACCAGAAGATAGCCCATTCCAAGGGCCTACTCTTGATGCCCGGTCATCTTAAATATGAATGTCATAAGCAAGCGGGCCCAGATGTTCAAATAGTCAAAGTGTCAGAAACAAGAACTTACGAAGCTATTAGCATGCAGGTAACTCCAAGTAGTTGCAGCTTTTGTTTTTCAATGTAATTGTCAGATAGGAACCGGTCAATAAGATTAACAGTTAGGTAAAGTGTGTCTGGAACCAGCCTATATTCTTCTGAAACCTGCAAGAGATATTGATGATCAACATGTAATGATATTGTAAGATAGTGAAAATAAAGTAGAACTGATTTGGACTTGCAAAGGGAAGCCCGGTGCACTAAACTCCCGCTATGCGCGGGGTCCAGTTGTTAATAATAAGATATTTGAATTTATTGTATTGAAGTTGGCATAAAAGTGCTCAAGAAGTGAGCTAGTTGATAAGATGTTATATCATGTCTTAGACAGAATAAAATTAATACTAGTTATAATAGTTCGAATTGTTGAAGATAGAAAAACTTTCCAATAAAGAAAGAGGTCAAGTTTTTTGGGTTGGACCAAATATGAAAGAAAATCCGGGAGGGAGAAACTGATAAAACTATCAAACTATGAATCCCATAAGCCAATCCTACTAAAAACATGCACAAATGATATAATTGCATGCTGTTTCTCAAATACTAGAATTTTGGTCAAGGAAAGCTTCTTCTGTAAATATCTCAAAATGGAAAAAAAAAGATGGGTAGTTAAAAGGAAATATTAAACAAAGATGATGAAACTTGGATATGAAGCAAACATTTCAGTTGATAATGCCTGTTCAGTAAAAACTAGTCAATTGATAATGCCTGTTCAGTAAAAACTAGTCAATCTAAGGCTAGAGAACAAAAACGTCCAAGAAAAAGTAGTAAACAATTAAAAAGGATAGTGCTTGGTAAGAGATGTGAGAAGAAATTTTTAAATCATTGGTAATGCATCCAAAGTAAGTTAACTGACCTCCACAAGCCAATCAATTAGAATACCTCGCATACCCTTGTTAATGTCCAGCTGCAGCTTTTCCAGGTAATCAACAGAAGGCCTACGGTCAAACTGCAGGAAAGAAAAATCCATCAATGCTTTAAAGTGGAGAAGAGAGAATTTGGGCTCACCAGTAAAACTATATAGCTCTTCCTTTGTTTGGCAAAGAAAAGGACAGCTACATCTTTTAAACTTGTTCAAAGTGAAAAATTAGTCGGTTTTTTATCCATGACGTGTGAAGGGTATGTCATTTTAAGCCCTTTAACTATCCATGATACCATTGTACTAGAACCAAGATATGTTAATAGTAAAGAATTGTAGGTAACAGAACATTGATTTTATTTGTACCACCAGAGTGGCATGATGCCGTGTATGATCACATATCAGCAGTATAACAGTCATTTAAGAAACATTCGTACGTACCTCAATGGCATGCAAATTGTTATAAATATCAGGAGCATACAGACTACACATCAGTGGATCCTTGTGTTTTGAATCAATATCAGTAATTCCTAGATTAGCAAAGCCTTCTTGTTTCTGGCAAACTTTGCTTTCAGCTGCATGATGCAATAGAAAGAAACTTAGCAGCTTCACAAAAGGATATGATACAGTAAAGTTTTACCTGATGAACAGATGATTAGAGTTTTTTGGAGGTCATTGCAGAAAATAAGGCAGACTAACAAGTTTCTTTCCCCTTTTTTTACCAGCTATTCAATCTCTTATTCATCCAAGTGTCATTTTACCATACACTACAGAACAAGTGGGCATGAAAACAGGAAAGTTCAACGAATTAACATATTGAGACTTCAATTCAATGCAAAGGCTAAAGAGGAGCAAAGTGGAGGGAAAGTTCCATCTATCTATTGGAAATAACTCAGTAGCCCAAGGGGAAATATAAATAGCTTCCTACAGCTGGTACACAAAATTTTGGCTTATAACTAGAATCCATCAGATATGATACTGAGATGCCAGAACTAGACCAGGAAGCATAACCCATTGGACTACTTCGTTACTTCACAGGATATGCATGCTTTGTTCACTTTTGGAGAACAGAACCTGATCTAACAAGCTAATAGGCTTCTCACGATAATAAAAGACTCTAATGCATCAAGGATCAAACATAAACGTATTACATATAAACCTGTTGCAGCAGGATAGAATACAGATAGTGGTAAATTTCCCTATTCAGAATGAGACAATTTCCAGCAAAGTTGGATTTCACTGAGTCGTTGTTGTTGTTGGCTGATTAAGTACTTACCTTGTGAACCATGTCACAGAACAGAGAACAACTATAATAATTTGAAGAGAGCCTAGCATTTATTAAACTAAAAATAAGCTGGCATTTTAGCACCATGGCTGTATTAATCTATTTAAAAAGCTAGAAGGATAGACAATGTATTAAATTTTCAATGCTTTATATCTTGCACGATGACAGACAACATCAAACCTTTTTTCATTACATTCTGAAGTGGGATGACCTTACAGGAACTTCTGTTCACAGGCACTAGATGGACTAAACCACATTGTGCTGGAGTTACATATCTACTTAGCTGAGGTAACATATCCTCCTTGCAATTTGCACCCGAACTGATTTCTTGTGAACCCTCAACCTTCACTTTCTTTACTTTATCAGCTATATCCTCTTTCCATCTCTCTTGGAGCTGTGACAATTTTACCGAAACAGCAGGTTTCGCCTTATTGTTCCGCTTATCAGAGCCTTTTTTAACCTATCACCAATATGAACATATTTGACCACAAGCTGGTGGTAATTTTGAGACAGAAAAATTAAGCACAAGATCCAGTCTAAGACGCAGAAAACACCACCTATATAAGCAATACATATAACACAATTATTTTTATTTCCAATGGCGAACATTGTGTGTCAACAAAAAAGAAAACCTGAATTTTGCTTCCGTTGATGCAATTCATGTGAGAGTTCTCCTGAAGTACATTCGTCATGTCTTTAAGAACAGCCCTTCTCTTAGGCTGTACACCAGTAGCAGTACTAGAGGTACCAGACCTGTTCTCATCTGAGGCGGATCTTTTCGGTCTTTTGGACTCTGCTTCCAATACATGCTTCTTATCCTGTTTTGCGGATGGGTGTAGGGGTGGTAATCGTCCTGATGAACCCGACACTCTTGCTCGTGCTCGTGTGATTCGCATATTGTGCTCTTCAAGATGAAGAGATCCATATTTTATATTTGCATGCCTCATCGAGCAGAAAGTGCGTTGAACTCGATGACACACCTAATATCAAAACTACAATTGCAGAACCAACATCCCGTTACCCAAAAATACACATGAAATAAATATGGCACGATGAAAAAGAATTTAAGAAAAGAAGACCATCTAGAAGCAAGTATTAAAACATCGAGACCATGGCCAGAAAAACTTGATTAATATAAACAAGTACCAGAAAGACTTCCTTTTGGAATTAGCCCCAATAAAGGACCATAAAAGCTTGATAGAAATAAGCATTATCTCCCAGCGAACTCAGATACACCAAAGTAAAGCTAAAAGAGTATCATTGACCATATAAGAAGAGAATCCTGAATGCAGGATCAGTTTAAAATGCTTGACTGTTTAATATACCATGGCCACTAACCCTCAGGGGTTGGCCTGGTGGCAATTGACTTGAGCCTTGGGGTTTGCTCCCTTTCAAGGTCTCAAGTTCGAAACCCACTGGGTGCAAACAATTTCTGAGGGCCATCGGACTGGGTAAAACCTGAATTAACCGTGGTGCACTTGCGGGAAACTCCTTGCCGAGGGCCTGTGCACCCCCGGGATTAGTCGGGGCTCGAAGAGACTCGGACACCCGGTGCTAAATTTAAAAAAAAAAAATATATACCATGGCCACTGTCAACGACAAGCTGGATTTGGGAGCTCATAATTGAGAAGATCAATCATTGGAAACATAATTGACTGGTGTCATAGATTCAAATAGGAGCTATCATAGTTAGCTAACTATATGCAGCCTATGCCAAATGGACCTATCGATATTGAAGCACCAAGTCTACCCTAAAATCTAAACCTGAAATAGAAATCACGATCAGTGCAGTGTTATCAAAGGCGAAAAGAGCAAAAAAGCTCTAAGGTCCATTGGGGCTTTAAGCGCAAAGCGCAATTAAAGCGTGGGCTTTAATGAAAAAAGGCGCAATTGAAGAAAAAGTAAAAATATGTATATGCAATCTAAGACCAATAATTATAAGCATGAATAACAAATATATGGACAAAGAAACTTTAAAAAAAATTACGATAAAGTGAAATATCAATTGTTTAGTGTCGCCTTTTCAGGATTACACTCATTGGCAAGGAAAAATATGCCTTAGAGCCTTGATGTGACACTGAAGCGCCCACAACGCGAGGCGAAGCGCTTAGCATGTTTTGAGCCTTGCTTCAGAGCTTAAACGCGCCTTTGACATCACTGGATCAGTGCAATTTTTAGAAATTTTAAATCCCAAAATTAGTTATAGTTTAGGACCCATAATCTGATAAAAGGACAATGTTGAAGTTGAACTAGAAAAGAAGTGAAGAACCAGTGAAATACTTAGAGAAGTCCATCATGAACGATATTTGGATGCTAATATTCTCAAGAGCACATAATGAAATACGAACCACTTGCCAAAAGGCAGTAATGGTAATTAGCTCTCGGACTTTACTCAACTTCTGCCATCATACCACATAGGGTGCAAAATTTATTTTTCCTTTTGTAATAAAATGTCTTATTCCACCCGTCATCAAGCACTCATATGCTGTTTCTTCATAATGATTATATTTTTCAAATATAATGGTCAATCACACAATAACAAGGACCAACTAGCAATCTACTTAAGAAGACATTAAGAATACAAAGGTCCAAGCCTGTAACAGAGCTCTAACTGGAAAAAAAATCTATATCTCCAAATAGTACCACGGGCTAAAATCACAATCGCATCTGTCAATTAGGCAAAAGAAATCCTTCTTTCTCTCTTTTGATCGACCAGGAGCCAACTAGGAAAGAAATATACTATTATATATCCATATTCAAAACAGAATGGAATTATCTGAAGAGAAGCAATAAAGGGAAAGCGTTACAAACACAACAACCAATATCATCAAAAATACCAACTATACAACAAACTGTCAAGGGAGGTGACGCTATTTCATATCTGCCTTTTCAGTTCTTTATGGCTCAAGATCATCAAAATAGTACGAATATAAAAAAAAATGACAGCACATGCACAACATACGTATTCACTTTTGAAAGAGTGGAACTCACCAGTATTACATTCCGATGCAATTCTAGAGGTATTAATAAATAAGCAGCAATCATGTTCTTCTCGCCAGAAAAATCCAGCCTGCAATAAACTCTTCATTAAATAAAAATAAAACTCGGATCTTGAGCAGTAAAAGAGCTATGTTTCATATATGCAATGCAAATTATTTAATGATAATTATAGTACCATATTTAGTTGTGCATAGAGATTTTCTTTTTCTTCACCAGTTGTGCATAGAGTTCATTTCAAAAGTTAGCATGTTTCCACATCAAGGTGAATGGGTCACACATATGGCATATGGAGACAGTCAGTAAGACACCATTATTATTATTTTTATTTTTATTTGAGAATTTTATTAGAATCAAAACAGCACAAAGATTGTGCTGTTGAAAGAGTTTTACAATTCATGCATTGCACTAATCAGGAAGATAATGCCCATCTATGCCTTGTACAAAGACATGATAACACCAAAAATTCAGAAACAAAATTGACATATATACTTAACATATTTCATTAATTGTTATCCATAAATCAAATATATTTACAGATAACTGAATAAAACAAGAGATCTTATTCACCTAAGGTCCTAAGCTGTGTCACCAGGTACAATTTATTAACCTTTGGAACAAAGCTAAAAGGCTAATACTAGAAAAATCTTCAGTTAATGTAATATTTGGTGGATTATCTTACAAACCAAAAGTAATTTTTAAATTGGAAAATTTCCTATATTTTCTGACAGTAGCAGGATAAATCTCTCCAAGCACAACCGGATAAACTCCTCCATCAGAAATGACAATCTCAAAACTAAAACGGAAAATTAGTTTTTTTGCCAGGATTAAATAGAACACAAAATTTTCAAGAGAAAACTTTTCTACCTCAAGAAAATGAAAAACAATAATAATAAAACTAAACAAAAAAATTTAAAAGT
This sequence comes from Nicotiana glauca, assembly GCA_026770625.1. NCBI lineage: Eukaryota > Viridiplantae > Streptophyta > Magnoliopsida > Solanales > Solanaceae > Nicotiana > Nicotiana glauca. Next base: position 57,470 of record MU787847.1, on the reverse strand, counting down.
TGCTGAATCCAAAGACTGAAATTCTGAAAACCAAAAGCGCGAAAAAAAAACTGAATTAAATTGCAAATAAGACAGATCGAGGCAATTCTCGAGGATTCCGCACCTGGAGCTCAAATTTTCAACACAAAAGAGTACAATGCAAGTGGTACGTTGCACCTAATCTGCTTGATTATATACATATCAGAATACATGTCCGTATATAAGCACAAGCACATAGGAACATGCAATGTATGTATGTGTTAAATTGTAAATAATGTATGCATGGGAGCTGAGCTTACTTTGCATTAACAAATAGATTATGAGCTCCGAGAGAGCGTTTTAATGGATGCTCCTCGGTAACAGAGCTAGGGTTTCTATCAACACCGATCGGCCATTAAAATGAAATTTGTAGCTGTGGTCCAGTGGAGGAGAGTGGAAGTGTGTAGAGTGAGTAATGTTTTAGATATATAACACCACTAGGACTGTACACATGTAGGTGGTGTGGTGGGGTAGGGGGTGGGGTTTGGAGCGTGAGAGCGGGATAGAGCCATAGTTTGAACTTCTAAATATCTGCCAAATGACCAACAAAAAAAATAAAAAAAAGAGAGACCTTCTTTTACTAATTCCACATTTCCACTCCTTATTTGGATATTTATCCGACAATAGACTTCTTTTTTTTCTTTTTCTTGTTTACCTCTTCCTTTCTTCTTATGGAGTAGCTTTTAATTTTACAGCTCACTTTTTGGTGGACGTTTGGGCATAAGAATTGTAAAATTCCGAAAAAGGTAAATAAAAAATAATAATAATAATAATAATAAGTAAAAATAGTATTTGAAATTAGAGTTGTATTTGGACATTAATATAATTTTAGATTGTTTTATAATTTTTGTGAGTGTTATTTGTGACAATTTTGAAAATATTTTTTGAGAGTTTTTCAAGTTTTCAAAAAAATTTTAAAATTTATCTTCAAGTAAAAATTAAAAAATTATGGCCAAACAATGTGAAAAAAATTGCATGACCAAACGGGCTCTTAATTTCAAACCTCTTTGTGCTTAGACATAAAAATGTTATTATTCAAATTTTATTTTCACGCCCGTTGAATTAATATCTCCTTGAGATGAAATATATCCTAAGTGGCAATGGTTTGTAGAAAACCTCACTTTCTAATTTTAATGTTTTTTCGCTTAGATATTAAAATGTTATTTTTAAATTTTATTTTCATGCTTTGTTAAAGATAAACACTCTCTCTTTGAGATGAAACATTTATTTGATAAGATATACTAGTAGTTTATTGCTAATTTCTTTGAGATGGAGTAGTTTATTGATAATCTCACTTTTTAATTTTAAACTTTTTTTGTGTTAGTGTTCTAATTTTATTTTTGCGCGTTATTGAATTAATACTCTTTGAGATGAAATGTACCATAGTCCATAGGGTTGAAAGAGGCAATGGTTTACTGATAAGTTCACTTTTGAATTGCAAATTTTTTTGCGCTTCGAAATTAAATATTATCGTTTTTTTTTTTTTTGAATTGAGTTATAATAAGAGGTTGTGTTTGTTGGTAAATACAAAACTAATTAAATAAAGGGTCAAGTAGGGAAAAAAAACATTTAAGGGATTATTAATGACAAAAAAAGTGAAGAGAAAATTGTGTAAGGTCAATGAACCTGTCCAGGCCCCTAAATGGAAATAGGAGTAGTAATAACAAAATAATAAAAAGAATTGATAACAAAAAACGGTTGATGTTCCTAATTAAGATTTAAACCTACAAATTTATGACTAAGGTTTTATTACCACTTTATAATGTTCTAAACTTTAATGTTTTTGCGCTTAGGTATTGAAATGTTACTTTTAAATTTTATTTTCATGCTTTGTTAATTAACACTCTCTTTGACATGAAACATTCATTCGGAAAAAAAAAACAAGAATTATTGATAATCTCACTTTTTAATTTCAAACTTTTTTTTGTATGTGTTAATATTCTAATTTTATTTTCACGCTTTAATCAGAGGCAAATGCAGCATATTGTTGTCGTGTTCATCTGAACCCAGTACTTTCTATGTGGAGTTTAAATTTATGTATAAAAATTTATTAAAATCGTAACAAATAGACTATATGAACTCATAACTTTTAAAAATACAATGAGTTTAATACTAATAATGTAAAAACTGAATCTATAGAATTTAAATTATGTATTCGCACGTGGCTTTAATGAATTAAAACTCTCATGAGATGAAATGTGCCCTGGGGTTGAAAAAGGCAATGATTTATTTTTCAAAATTTAATTTATTTTTTTTGGCGATTTGACATTAAATACTATTATTTAAATTTTATTTTTCTGTTATATTGAATTATCACTCTCTCTTTGAGATGAATAATACCCCGAGATTCAATAAAAGGCTGTGTTTATTGTTAAATATAAACTTAATTAAATAAGTGATGAAATAGAAGGAAAAAAAATGTTTAAGGGAGTATTAATGACAAATAAGCGAAGAGGAAATTGTGCAAAGTCAATGAACCTATCTAAGTCCCTAAAAGGAAATAGTACTAAAATAATAAAAGGAGTGGATAATAAGAAACGATTGTTCTTCTTAATAAGAATTAACACTACAAATTTATGACTCAGGTTCTATTACCAATTTATGAGACCTGCAAAATATGCCTGGACGCAACGCAATTTAATGACGGCATTTATTTCAAAAACTGGAAAAAAAATCATTTCAGAATTATTTTTTACTTACCATTCTTAGCCCTATAAATGAACATGCATTCTCAAATTTTTCATAAATTTATTTCAATTTTCTTTTGGAGTGGGGGTGGAAACATTTGTTAGAATGAATGATGATTCCAAATTTCAAGGACATATTGGAAAATAATTGACAATGAATAGAGTAAATTCAACTTGTGCATGAACTGCATAAACATTTTGTGAGGTTTTTTAGTCAATTTTTTAATTTAGGAACAGCAAACACTTAGCCCTGACTAATAGGGATTAGTCTCTTTTGAAACTATTAATCACATTCATCTGGACATTCTAAATCACCATTTATGGTCTGCTTTATGGTAAATACCCTCTTGAATTGTGGTGATCCCATTAATTAAACAAAGAAATCAACCGAAAAATTAGTCAAATATTTAAACAAAGTTTATGACTATTGTATTCATTCCTTTCTGGATCGGCATCGAATGCACAGCTTCAAGGTGTCCTTTTCGTTGATTTTACATAAGAGATTTTTTTCGTCCTATACCATATATAAAATTTTATTATCAAAAATATGCACAGTTTCTAATTTACCCGTTCTGTCTATATTTTTCCTACAATTATTATACCATTCATTAAATACTAATTATTAGTAGCTGAATCTTCCTAATTAGGCGTGCTAAAATTCAGGAACAGAATCTTCTAATTGATGTAGCCACAAATCAAATCTGTTGAAAAGCTCAATTAGTCGAAATCAAATCTGTTCAAAAGCTCAGATCTGTTCTTCGATATTTTTGCTTAAGACACAAATCAAAAGCTGAGTTCGTCGAAATCATAAGCTCAATTTCAAATTGTAGAAATCAGTTCTGCAAAAGCTCTGTTCGTCGACATTCTCTCTACATCTTTCTATATTTCTCAATCGCAAATTTCAGTAATACAAAGCAAATAAAAAGAGAGCAGTGATGATAGGCTATAATTACGTATTTTAGTCGATTATTACACTCTAATTTACTGCACTTTAGTTGAGTTTGCGCTTTAATCGCTAGTGTTTTGCACTAATTGTGTGTTTTATGCCTTGTAAGTGTGATTCCGAGCTATATAGATGTTATGGAATGAATTTAAGTGATTTGAAGCTTTGAAGTCTAAGTAAAAGCTAAAGGAATTAAGCCGGAATCGTGTTCGGGGGTCAAATTTAATAGTTGAGAACAAACGAAGACTCGATGAGGTATATTGCGTACTGTCTAGTAAAATACACATAACTTTTTACTCAGAACTCCATTTTGGCTTCATAATATATGGTTAGCAAGATAACTCAAAGGGATACAACTTTCATGCTTTGAGTTTTTCTAAATTCCAAACGGAACAGGGTGAAACACCGCAGTTTTACCGCGACCGCGGCAGAAGGCAATCGCGGACGAATGAAGAATCTGAGAGGGTGTTTGGCCGCGGTTTGGCCGCGACCGCGGTAGAACCGCGGCCATCCAGGCCTAAAACTTGTCTTTTTCCGCGTAGGAGAAGTTATAAGTGTTTGGGCCCGACCCTACTTGGTATATATACATGGAAAAATGGTATTTTTTAGGAAGGGACATATTTTTGACATAGATTTGACCTAAGGAGGCAAGAGACACTACTTTAGGGTTAGAAAACACCCTTGGAGGCAAGAACATATTGGGAGCAAGGCGGAGAATTCTTCTACAAGTTTTTTTCCTTCCTCTTCCTATTTTTCATTGTTGGTTATGACTTTTAGTATTGTAGTTTTACATATTATTATGAATAGCTAATTTGTTATCTAGGGTTTTGATAGAACCTTTTGTAGGATAAATTCTTGTTATGTTTTTATATAATTGAGCCATAGCTTTTCTCTATTTATTCAACTACGTTTATATTGTGGTTGGTTGAAGAGCTCTCAATTAGCCGTGCCTATTTAGTATGCATTGCTCGGGAGAGAGTGCATATTTAGGTAATTGTTGAACAACACCACTCCCAGAGTATATGAGAGATCAATAACCGAGGGTTTAAAGGCGGGATTAGGAATAACGAAGCCTTGGGTGCGATCTGAAGTGAGCTGTATTAAAAGCCAGCTAGCGTAGCTCGGGAGAGTGCGTCTAGTAAATTATTGTAATTGCTCGGGAGAGAGTTACGGTAATAAGAGTGCTCATGATTGGTAGAGAATACTTAGGCGAAATTATAGAAGACATAGCAGGAAGAATTCCGACAATTGGGGAAATCATAACTCTAGACCTCCTTAATCTTGTCTCTAACCCTTAGTATATTTAGTTGTTAATTTAGTAGTTTAATTTGTTAGTTAATTAGTTAAACATAAGAATCTTAATATCTATAAGTTAGGAATTGCTCAAGCTTGTCTTCTTGGTGATAGTGAACAGTTGTAGCTAAACCTTAGTTCTCTATGGGATTCGACTTCGGACTTGTAAACCGGATTATATTTGCAACGACCGCATTGTCCTTTTTATAAGGCATAGTTGGGCGTGATCAAGCAGCAATTCCACCATTGACATCCATTAAAAAGCTTGAAAGCTTTGAATTCAAATTTAGGTTTTCAAAAATTATTATTTGTTTGGATTGGGTATTGTTGAAGATAATCGGGAATATGGTTTGGAGTTTATATCTCATTTTTGAGGGGTTTTGGTGAAGATTAGACTTGATTTTGACTGGATTTCAGAAGAAGAACATATTGCAGAAATTGTAGATTATTCGTATTCTAATTGTAGATGCTTTATTTTCTGTTTTCACAAATAAAAAACGGCTAAAACTTCCACAAATCTTCTGAAAAAACGCAATTATGTCAAAAATCTCAATTATGCTACATTTGAATGAGAATTGAGATATAAAAATTCAATGTACCCAGTTTGTAGATATTTTATAGATAAATTGTAGATTATTTGTATTCTAATTGTAGATGTTTTGTTTTTTGTTTTCACAAATAAAAAATGACTAAAACTTCTACAAATCTTCTGCAAAAAAATATATTTATGTCGAAAATCTCAATTAAACTACAATCGAATGGCAATTGGGATATGAAAATTCAATATACCCAGCTTGTAGATATTTTGTAGATGTATTGTAGATTATTTGTATTCTGATTGTAGATGCATTGTTTTTTGTTTTCACAAATCCAAAACGACTAAATTTTTTACAAAATCTTCTGCAAAAAATACTCGAAAATAACAGTTAAGCTATAATTGAATGGGATTGTTGGCTGTTGGGAGTATTCAAACTTTGAAGACTTCATATTTGATTGAATCTTTTCTTGAACTTATAGCTTAGAACCTTGAAGCTACACATAATGCTCAATTTTCTTCCCTTTTTTTCTTGAGTGTATAAAAGAAGTTAGAATTAATGCCCACCAATCACAATTTAAAAAAAAAACAAAAGAGAGAGACCACCAATGAGGAAATAGAGGAGCTAAAAACAAAACAAAGGAAAACAAAATATACCATTATTTGCTAAGATAATCAAAACTATGAAAACTCTGAGGACTTAGTATTATTATTCATCAGTTTGAATAAATTTTAATAATTTTTAATGCACGACCAATAGTTATTTAAAAGCAAATTGTGTAAAAAGGATGTTGAAAGAGGGATCCTTGAAGTACAATATGATGTATTACCGAATTTCAATTAAAAAAAAGTTTTCTTTAATTTACTAAAAGATTATAAATATATTAGTAATTTTTTAACTTTTCATACTACTAGCTTTAAAATATATTTGACATTGTATTCATACAGTAAAGTAATTGATGTAGCATGAAACTGAAACTTTAAGTTCTCCACGTTTTTCGTATAATTTCAGTTTGTTCTTTTATATTTATCATAATTATTTTAGATATTCTACCCTTAAAATACACTATGATATAGAATTGATAATTTGGTATAGTAAATGTAATTATATCAAACCTTAAACATTGAGGCTAATCAGATTTCCTATATGGTATAGGAATGTAAAAATTCCTTTACCTAATATGAGCCCGTTTGTGTTAGCTAACGGTAAATAGCCGATAAGCTTGAATTGTTGAAAAATATTTTTAAGTATTAAAACTTATTTGTTAAATAAACATTTACATATTTGGATAAAAGTGTTAAAATTGTTATTAAGCAGTTGATGTGTTTGGTAAAAAGTGCTGATAAGTAATTCATTTATTAAAATGACTAAAATGCCTTTAAAAATAATATAAATTAATATGGTAAAAAGTGTTGATAAGTTATTCATTTATTAAAATGACTAAAATAATGATACGATACAACTTGGATCAGGGGTACATCGTGCTAGTTGAGTAGTACATGGTAGTTAAGTTAGTTAATTATAAAGGCTGAAACTAAGTTTTAGATATGTTAGTTTAGCCCGTTAAGTTTTAAATTATAACTTCTAGGAATTACACTTTGGTCCTATATTTTTTCTTGTCTTTTATACAAAAAGTCCTCATAGCTAAATAGAGAAAGGGATCGAGTGTCAGCTGAGGGAATCTCTTCCCTCTCACCCTATATATTGCAATTACCATTCCTAGTAATGGATTAAGAATGAAAATATTCCTTATTTTTGCCCTAGTTATCTTTTCTTCTTTACTTTTCTGTTTTTCTTTCATTTTTGCCGCAGTTCTTCTTTTTCTTTATTTTTCCATTGAGCTCTTCTGTATCAGTGGTATCAGAGCTCTTTCTTGGCTCTGTGGCTATGTCGGGCGAGATGAGTAAAATCATGAGTACACTACACAAAATTTCTGCTGAGATGTCCAATTTTTCAGCTCAATAAAAGCAGCCGGAAACTTCGCAGGAACAAAGTAGCAAACAGCAGGAGGAGTCCTTGAACGAGCTGAGAGAGGTCTTTAATGAGGTGATCTTGGGGAAAACGACCTGAGAGGGACAAGAGGACACAACCGGGAGATGGTGAGCTATATTCCCTTAGTGATCGACCATTTGACTTTGGGGATTTAGCCACACCAAGCATCAGTAATATGAACCCTGCACCAGTGAGTACCTTCACCTCTTCTGTCCAAGCTCTTACCCTAAGTCCCAGACCAACTGTTAGTAACCCTATAGTGAGTGGTGTGAGTTCTGCTCCCATCCAGCTGACTTGAGCTCAACCTCAATTACCAACTCGTTCAGTCATGGTAAGTAACTCTCATTTACCTCATCCACCTTATGCGTTTCCAAATATGCCTTCTCCCTATCCCATATCTACTCCACTACAACCCCTAAATTTCCCAACCCTACCTCCCAATGGCAGAGTATAGCAACCTCTAATGGCTTGGACTCAGGGCTCTCATACAGGAGTGATACCCCCTTATCCTGCCTACACCCAATCCACAGTACCCCTTCTTACTACACTCAAACTGGCCACATTCCTCCCCCTCTATACCATCAAACACCATATATGACAAACCCACCTCAGTACCAATATAACACCATAACTCCTAACCAACCACAAATTCAGAATAACCACACTACACCCCTACCCAACATACCATATACAAAATACACTAAGGTGGACTTTCCTAAGTTTGATGGAGAGGATTTAAGAGCATAGTTGTACAAGTTGGAGAAAATTTTTGTGGATGAGGAAGAGACTATTCAATAGAGAATGAAGCCGGTATCCTTACACTTTGAAGAAGATGCCTTACAATGGCATTTGGGTTATATGAGGAATAGGGTCCAGATGCCCTTGCCCACTTGGGATGAGTACTTATGGGCTCCTTGTGATAGTTTTGGAGCAGAATACTCAAATCCCATGACAGAATTGATGAATATCAAGCACACAGATTTTATAAAGGATTATCAGAAAGCCTTTGTGTGTGTGATGACAAGGATCAATCTCTCTACAGAACATGTCATTAGCATCTTCCTGAACAATATGAAACATGAGCTCAGCAATGTAGTCAAGGTAGGTAACCCCACAAGCTTGACACAAGCCTACTACCTAGCTAGGTTACAAGAAGCTAGTTTGTTGCTCAGTGCAAGGCAATCAAGGGCAGCATTTCTGCTTCAAATATACCCAAACCATTTGCTAACCAAGGCAACCACAGTGTATTTAAAGGGAATCATCCCTCTTATAAGAAGCCAGTAGCTGCTGTTTTTGATAATTGGAGAAGAAGATTAACTCCAGCAGAGATGGATGAAAAGAGGGACAATGGGATATGTTTCTTCTGTTATGAGAAATTTACCTGGTCATAAATGCAAGGCAAAGAGGCAGTTGTATTCTCTAGAACGTAAGGAGGAACAAGTGCCCCTTTTAGAGGAGCCAAAAATTGAGGAGGAGTACACTGAAGCACAAGAGGAAGAGTGGGAACATGTTGAAGATTGTGAAATATCCTTAGAAGCTATGAATGGTTCTAAGGGATATAAGACACTAAGGATACAGTTCTTCACTGAACAAAAGCCAATCAATGTTTTGATTGATAGTGGCTCAACTCATAATTTTATAAATGAGCAAACAGCCAAAAGACTGGGGTGCAAGGTATACCAAATGAACCCACAGGATGTTTCAGTTGCTGATGGAAGGGTACTTCAATCAGTGAAGGGCAGCAAGGGTTTCACATGGCTAATGCAAGGTGTGGTATTCATAGATGAATTTTTGGTACTCCCTATAGGCAGTTGTGATGTGGTGTTGGGCATACATTGGTTGTGCAAGTTAGGGGGTATTCAGGTTAATTTTGCAAAGTTGTGGATGCAATTTTCATACCAAGGGAATACAATCACCTTGAAGGGAATTCCCCCTCCTTCAATATAGTGCAGCTAAAACACTTAATAATGTACCAGCCAACACTTCTCAGCTATTCATGATAAAGGTCTGTCATAAGAGAGACCTTGAGAAGGAGACATTTCCGAAAGAAGATGGAGCACCTATGGAGATACAAGTATTACTGGAAGGATATAGAGAAGTGTTTGAAGAACCTAAACAACTGCCTCCTTCAAGAGGAGTATTTGATCATCACATTCCTCTGGTTGAAGGTAGCATTCCTGTGAATTCCAGGCCTTATAGGTACTCACCTATCCAAAAAGATGTAATTGAACAATTGACACAAGAAATGTTGAATCAAGGCATCATCCAATACAATTCTAGTTCATATGCATCCTCTGTTGTGTTTGTGAGAAAGAAAGATAGTTCTTCGAGGCTATGTGTTGACTACAGGGCATTAAACAAACTGACCATCAAAGACAAGTTCCCCATTCCTATTATTGAGGAGTAGTTGGATGAGTTATGAGGCTCAACAATCTATTCCAAGATAGACCTAAGAGCTGGCTACCATTGGATTAGAATGTCCCCCCACCCCCCCAGACATTCATAAAATAGCCTTCAGAACCCATTTGGGACATTATGAATACCTAGTTATGCCATTTGGTCTAACTAATGCCCCTTCAAGCTTTCAAGGATTGATGAATCATATATTCAAGGCTTACATGAGGAAATTTATCCTGGTTTTCTTTGATGATATATTGGTGTTCAGTAAAAGCTTAGAAGATCATGTCCAACATCTCAAAATCACATTTGAACTATTGGTATAGCATCAGCTATTTGCCAAAATGAGCAAATGTGTCTTTGTAACAGACAGGATTGAGTACTTTGGACACTACATTTCTATTGTAGGGGTGACTACTGATCCTAAGAAAAATAGAAGTTGTCCAAGCTTGGCCTACACCTGCTAATATCAAACAACTAAGGGGTTTTCTAGGATTGACAGGGTATTATATGAGGTTCATCAAAGTTTATGAGGTCTTGAGTAAACGTCTCACCGATTTACTCAAGAAGGAAAACTTTCAATGGTCTTGCAAGGCTATCGAGGCTTTCACTAAGTTGAAAGAAGCCTTAACTTCTGCACTTGTGTTGACCTTGCCAGATTTTTCTATTCCTTTTGTGGTGGAGACTGATGTTTGCAGCCTTGGAATTGGGACAGTCCTAATGCAGAATGGACAACCAATTGCCTACTTAAGTAAAGGGTTGTCTCCTCAGCACCAATCCCTGTCTGTCTATGATAAGGAACTTCTAGCTTTAGTCATGGCAGTGAATAAGTGGGCTTAATACCTAACAGGCAGACCTTTCACAGTCAAAACAGATCAAAAGGCCCTCAAATTTCTCGTAGAACGGAAGTTGCACACTGGCTCTCAGCTCAAATGGATAACTAAACTTATGCAGTATGACTTCATCATTGAATATAAGATGGGGAAAGAGAACAAGGCAACATATGCCTTGTCCAGATTACCTTTGATAGAATTGGCTGCATTAACACTATCCACAGTTAAGACTGACCTACTGAGCCTCATTATGCATAGTTGGGCTCTAGACAGTAAGCTCACTAACCTTATGGCTAAGCTTAAGTCTGGGAATGCTGAGTTGAATGGGTACTCTTTTGTGCATGAGCAGCTCAGAAAAAATGAAAAACTAGTAGTGGGTCTTGATGACCAATTGAGGAAGGATATTATCCAAAAGTGGCACAGTTCCATCCATGGAGGGAACTTAGGTATAGATCAAACTTATAGGAGGCTAGCTGCCCTTTTTTACTGGAAGGGTATGAAGGAGGATGTCTTGACACAGGTTAAGCAATGTGATACTTGCCAAATAAGCAAGTATGAGACTACCCCTTATCCAGGTCTGCTTCAACCTCTAAAATTACCTTTCCTAGCTTGGAGTAGCATCAATATGGATTTCATTGAGGGCTTACCCAAATCCCAGGGAAAGCCTGTAATTTAGGTAGTTGTTGATAGACTAACAAAGTATGCTCACTTCATTGGTGTCTCACATCCATACTCAGCTAGTGATATTGCCACGTTTTTTATGGATCATGTGTTCAAGTTACATGGAATGCCAGAGGATATAGTCAGTGACAGGGATCCTATTTTACCAGTAAACTGTGGCAAGAGCTATTCTCTATGCATGGAGTCACCCTCAGCACTTCTACAATATATCATCCCCAATCTGATGATCAAACAGAGGTTTTCATCAGGTGCTTGGAGACTTGTCTCAGATGCTTCTGTTCTGATTCACAAAAGGATTAGTTCTCTTATTTGACAGCTGCTGAGTGATGGTACAACACTACCTTTCACTCCTCAATCCAAACTATACCATATGAAGCCTTATATGGACAACCTCCACCACTCCATTTACCTTACATAGCTGGAGACTCAGTAGTGGAAGAGGTGGATAGAAGCATGATCACTCAAGAACTCAAATTTCAACTGCTGAAATACCATCTACAGAGGGCACAACAAAGGATGACTACCCAAGCAAACAAACACAGATATGATCGACAGTTCAAAGAGGGTGGCTGGGTTTACATTAAAATCCAACCTTAGAGACAAGTCACCATCTCAGGTTTCCATTTCTATAAACTCTCAGCCAAATACTATGGTCCATACCATATTTTGAAAAAATTAGAAATGTAGCCTATAAACTCTTTTTGCCCTCACAACTCCTCATCCACCCTACCTTCCATGTATCTCAACTCAAACTTTGCCACAAGCTACCTGAGAAGATTTCTCATCCTCTTGTTCTTGATATTTTCAGACCCTACTGTCCTCAACCACAACAAGTTCTAGACAGGAGATTGGTGCAAAAAGGGAACAAGGCCATCGCACAAGTTCTTGTCCAATGGGATCAAACAACACCTGAACAAGCCACTAACTATCATTCCTTGAGGACTAGGTTCCCTTCTTTCCTTCCTTGAGGACAAGGAAGATTTTGACACCAGGGATCTGATACGATACAGTTTGCGTCAGGGGTACATCGTGCAAGTTGGGTAGTACACGGTAGTTAAGTTAATTAACTATAAAGGCTGAAATTAAGTTTTAAATATGTTAGTTTAGCCCGATTAAGTTTTAAATTATAACTTCTAGGAATTAAACTTTGGTCATGTAATTTTTCTTGTCTTTTATACAAAAACTCCTCATAGCTAAATGGAGAAAGGGATCGAGCCACTCACCCTATATATTATAATTACCATTCCTAGTAATGGATTATGAATGAGAATATTCCTTATTTGTGCTCTAGTTATCTTTTCTTCTTTACTTTTCTATTTTTCTTTCATTTTTGCCGCGGTTCTTCTTTTTTTTACTGTTCAATTGAGCTCTTTTGTATCAAATACCTTTAAAAATATAAAATAATATAAATTAAAATGGTAAAAAGTGTTGATAAGTTATTCATTTATTAAAATACCTTTAAAAATACAAAAGAATATAAATTAAAAAGTTTCTTTGTAAAGAAAAGGATAAACAACAAATATGCAACGAGGAGAAAGTTAGTAAATTTGTTTCGGGAAAAGTATTCCGTGATTACAAAATATTATTTAGGATAAACTAGTAAAAGTCTTGGTCAAACTAAAAGTGTTTATAAGCTGAAAAATCATAAGTTGGGGGTGACTAACTTATGACTTATAACTGAGTTAACTTATATACGCACTTGGCTTATAAACACTTTGAGTGTTTATCAAACACGTAGATAAACCAAAAGATTCTTATAAGCCAGTTAGCCAAACACCCTCTGTATCTCGAAAACGTATTCTATTTTATTAGTGAGTTGGTTTAAAAACATTAGAAGTTCGAAGACTATATATTTATCAAACGTACTACAAGCTTGGGACCATAATCAGCCACTCGCTTTGATGGACTTTTGGTTTTTGAATTCATACCTAACAAACCCCTCCTTAACTAATGCGCAGACGTGCGTCAAATTGAAAAAAAAAAATGGAGATTATCTCCAATGCCAAATTTGTATCCATAATACTTTTGAGTTTGAAGATATTTTCTCTTGCCTCCTTGAGTATTTATCACCTCTTGGCTATTAATTATAATAATATTAGTAGCAATTATTTTATCAGTTCGAAAATAGTGTTTACATCAAGTAAGCTAGCGTTCAAATCCTGCGACGCATATTTTAAACTTTGGGGCGGCAAACGGATAGATCGGGTCGGATATGAGTGGGTCAAAATGAGTAATAAAAAAACGGATAAAATTATTTGACCTGACTCATAGTTAATACGGATTAATATGAGTTAATCGACAAATAATATGTATATCCATATTATCCATGACTTCTTGAATATAATCAATTTAGGGAGAATTCCTAGTCTACTGTACAAATGTACAAGTTAAACCCATTAATTATCAATTGGCCATCCCCTTTCTAATCGGATAATATAGTATCCATATTTGATCCATTTAAAAAATTTTATTATCCAATACAATTTTTTATAAATAGTACGGATGAATAACTATTTTCTTTTAATTATTTAGACACCACTATTTTCAACAATATTCGCACATGGAAATCTAAGAGGGAAAACAGTTTCAAATTGAGGAAAATAAAAATAAAAATTATTACCTTAAATTTAGTAGTTTTTAAAGAAAAGCTCTTTTATTTGAAAAGAGGATTCGTAATATCATTTGTTTAAAAGTAAAAGGTGAAAAAGACAAAATACTTAGCAGAGAAAGTGATATTTCTAGCATGGAATAATAGTTGGAGTGCTACTAATAACTTCACTTTCTTTTCACTTTTACAGCAAGTAATTTAAAAGTCAACTAAATCTTAAGGTCTGAACAATAGTGTTGAAATTTTCAATTTTTAAATTTATGGGGCCAATGGCGCGGACTTTTTGGAACGTTGTTGACCAAAAGGTTGAGAATAAACAAATACTATAAACACGCCTCTGTAAATTCAATTCTTCTGTTCAGTGAAGGTTTGTTTGCTACTGGAACTTGGGAAGAGTGGATGAGTTCTTTCTTGTGACCACACTATCCTCTAAGACTTAAAAAACTGCAGGATCTTGTCCCCAGCGCGTCGGTATTCACATGTATTTTTCTTTTCTTAATTTATCTTTCCTCCGCTATAATACTCCTTCCCTCTCGTTCCATGTGATGTACTTTAACTTAGCATTGAGTTTAATTTTTTTTTTTTAAAATTATGGTCTAAAATAAACGATATATTTATGTGGTTATAAATTATCTTATTAATAGTAAAATAAAAAGTTTAAAATTAAATTTTTTTTAAAATATAAAAATGTTGCGTTCTTTCTTAACATAATAACAAGTAAAATGAAACTTTAGTCTAGAGAGAGAAAAACCACACATCTCTCCACTCTCTAACCAAATACCACTGACATGGTCACATCCCCACCCCTTGCAAAGGATCCACCTCTAAAATCGTTCCACCAGACTCCCTTACGAAGCCTCCTAATTTGAGATGGAAGAGGATACCCCTCATTGTCACGATCCGGATTTTTCATCCTCGGGAATCGTAATGGCGCCTACTAGTAAAGGTTAGGCTAGCCAATTATTTCAATTATTTAACCATTTTTTATTTTTAATCCCTTAGCAATTCCAAACAACATAACAAACGCATCAAAAATAATAATAATAAAAACAGTGCGAAAAACGAAATTTAAAAATTTAGATTAATACAAACTGCGGAAGTCTAAGTACAACTCTACCCAGAATTTGGTGTCACAATGTTACGGACCATCTATGAATACTACAAATAAAGTATGAATAGAAATACATGAGTCTGAATAAGTAAAAACAAAAAGGAAATAATAGAAGGAGACGCCAAGGCCTGCGGACGCCTACAGGACTACCTCGGGTCGCCTAAATGGACTGAAGGCAACAACCTCGCTGTGGTCCAAAAGCTGCAGCACCAGAGTCTGCACACAGTGCAGATTGTACTATCAGCACAACCGACCCCATATGCTGGTAAGTGTCTAGCCTAACCTCGGCGAAATAGTGACGAGGCTGGGACCAAACTACCAAATAAACATGTGCAGTTAAATCATATACAGCGAAAAATAAATGCAGAAGTTTACAATTAAAAATAGGGAGGGGGGAACATATACCGCGGGGGAATCAAGTAACAATAGAAATCCAATAAATATCTGTAAATCACCATAACTCAATTATAAACAATAATCAGGAAATCAAAGATAAGTGCACTGGCATCATCCTTCGTGCTTTTACTCTCGTCCTCACCATAAGAATCAATATAATCGGCACGATATCACCCTTCGTGCTTTTACCTCACATAATCATGGCACGGAATGATCCTTCGTTCATTATCACTCATATCATGGCACGACATTGTACATCGTACGACACGACATCTCCCTTCGTGCTTTAACCTCACAATATCGGCACGACATCAACCTTCGTGCATTAACACTCTCACAAATATCATACACGGCATCACCCTTCGTGTTTTAACACTCTTCCTTACCCAAACAACAATCACAAAGCAATAAGGGAAATGGAATCAATAAAATTACAATAAAATTTTGGCAAGGGAACAATAGTATAACAACCATATTCCGGCAAGGGAAACAATATAAAAAGCAATAACATCCCAGCAAGAGAGATAACATCAAAAGTAACAACATCCCGGCAAGGGAGACAATGTCATAAACCTCTTTTCTTTTCCACATTTACTTCACAACTTGAGCCAATGCTCTACAATTTTCAATTGCCAATAATACTTTCACAAATTATTTTACAACTTGAGCCAACGCTCTTCAATGTTCAATTACCAATAATACTTCCACAAGCCTTGTTCAATAATAGAAATCATCACACAAAGCATGAACAATACGAAACAGAGTCAAATTAATCATAGTATAAGACTCACGGGCATGCTTGATACCAACATATAAATATTCATCACCATGCCTTAATAATAGGTGAATTTAACTATAATCGGGCCCATAACCACCTTCTTGTATAGTTTGGATGATAAAAGTGATAACAAAATGCTCTTATTAGTGCTTTACATGCTTTGCAGGTTATATATGACCAGAGAAGGCTATGGAGTACTTTTGGGATCAAATATGGAGAAATAGAGGCCGATCGAAAAATCCCGTCAAGTAAACCACGAGAAACAGCTCAAGTCAGAACTGAAAGAGGACTGCCGCGGTTCCACCGCGACTGCGGCAGAACCGCGGTGGAAGATGGCTACAGGCAAAGTGAGAATCAGAGAGCATGTTTGGCCGTGACCGTGGCAGAACTGCGGAGGAAGCGGGAAACTTCAGGGACTAAAGTGTAAAACACGGGATTTTTAGCCCAAAACCCTATTTTAAACACTAGACTTCGCCCAAGAGAGGCATGTATTGTATTAGAGAATTTTTTGGCAAGGAAAACAATTGTGAGAGATCACACAAAAACATCTTTCTTCTTTTCTTTGATTTTTCTTGCAAGTTTTATGATGAATATTGTTTTAGTTTGTTTACCCATAGTTATGAGTAGCTAAATCCTTTGTTTAAGATTTTGATGGAACCTATTGGGGGATGAACTTCTTGTTTATGTGAATACAAATTGCTAGTTTCAATCTCTATTTTTTCAATTGTGTGTTTGTTGTAGTTAATTGATAGGATCCTCAATTAGTTGTGCCTATTTAGTGTGCATAACTCGGGAGAGAGTGAATATTTAGGTAATTGTTGAACAACACCACTCCCAAAGTATATGAGGGATCAATAACCGAGGGTTTAAAGGCGTGATTAGGGATAACGAAGCCTTGGGTGTAATCTAAAGTGAACTGTGTTAATTAAAGCAAGCCAGTGTATCTCGGGAGAGTGCAACTAGTAAATTACTGTGATTACTCGGGAGAGATTTACGGTAAGAAGAGCGTTCATGATTGATAGAGATGTTGTATGAAGCATAAACAGAAGGAAATCCAACAATAGGGGAAATCATTACCTTAGCGTTTTCTCATTATTCTTTACAACCTTAGCACCCCTAGTTTACAGCTGTTTATTTCCTTGCAATTTTAGTTATTAAAGACACCATCAACTGTGATTCTCAACGTTTGGGAAATTGATTCTAAAGAGTTTAGTAGATCTAAAGATAATGATTGATACGTTAATTCCCTGTGGGATTCGACTCTGGGCATAATACCCCGCATTATATTTGCAATGCCCGCTTAGTCTTTTTATAGACACAGTTAAGCGTGATCAAATTTTGGCGCCGTTGCCGGGGAGTTAACGGAATTATCAATTACCATTGACAGAAATACAAAAATTCTTAGTGTAGTCAGTTTTCTCTCTACCCAATTTTTCATTGAAATTTTGACGGTTGTTGATCTGGTCGCACAGGTGTATGCCTAGAAATTCTACGAGGACTGGAGAACTACTTGAAGGACTCTCAGACCCAGAGAAAACATTCTGGACATTGAATCGTGCCAACAAAAGACTTCAACAATCCCAACAAACACACAAACTCAAAATTGACATGGGAGATGTAAACGACCCTAACGGAAACATCAGGAACCAGAAAGCTGACTTAAATGCCAGAGAAGTGGCACCTCCTGTGCCTGAGGGTGCACTATATGACTGGGCACAACCCACAGCTGATAATCTGGCCACTGCCATACAAGCTGAATCGTTCCAGATCACAAATAACATGTTGTACTTATTGTAAAACAAGGGACTCTTTTCTGGGACACAAATAGAAGACCCTCAGCAACATTTGAAGAACTTACTGTCTATCTGCAAAACTAAAAGGCAGCCCAACGTGACTCCAGAAGCAATCAGGCTATTATTGTTTCCATTCTCGGTGACAGGAGCTGCGCAGGTTTGGCTAAATTCACTCCCATAAACTCAATAGAAACTTGGGATGAGTTAGTCAAGCATTTTCACAATAAGTTTCACCCACCCAACAAAACTGCTCAACAAATTGATGAGATCGTGAGCTTCAAATAAAAACCAATGGAGACGTTGCATGAGGCATGGGGCAGGTTAAAAGGAATGTTGGTTATGTGTCTCCACCACGGTGTTCCAGAACAGATGTTGGGACAACTGTTTTACATGGTACTGTCAGACAGCATAAAGAATATTGTAGATGCCTTTGCTGGTGGGGCATTCTTGAGCAAAACCTGGAGAGAAAGTCAGAATCTGCTTGACAAGATGGCACAGAATTCGGGGTGGACGACTAGGAATGCACCTATCACTCCAGTAGTGCACTCAGTACCTCTTGATCCCTCAAATACCATGGCTAAAAATATGGCGACCCTCCTGACACAGATGAGCATACTCACCAAAAAGGCGGAGGAATCAGGGCAGAAACAGCAAGTACATACTGTAGACACTACCAAAGGGGTTTGTGCACATCTTGAATTAGCCAGCCAATTGGTAATCCTTGGAACGCAGAACATGATCATCATCATCAGCACCCTGAAGATATGAACTATGTGTCCAACTATGGAGGCCAGAGACAGGGCAATCAGAACTGGGGTCAACAAAATTAGCAACAATACAGGCCGGCACAGCCGCAGTTTAACACAGGAAACATGGGAGTTATGAGACCCCCCAACAATATGGCACCTTATCCCAGGCCACAGGGGTAATACAATCACAATTAGCAGCAAGGGTATCCCCCACCTCAGCAGCAGCATGGGGGAGGCACGAAGATGGGTTCACTAGACTTGAAGCAATGATGCAGCAAGTTATTGGGTCCAATGCAAAAATGAATGAAAGAATAGATGCACATGATGTAGCAATCAAAAATATTGAAGTGCAAATGGGCCAGATTTCAATGTCTTTGAACAATCGTCCTCAGGGGACATTACCTGCAGACACCTAGATAAATCCAAAAGATCAGGGCCCAAAGCAGCTGATGGCGGTGAGTCTTCGTAATGGCAGGGATCTAGATGTAGAACAAGAGAGAGCTCGCGAAAATATACAGGCTGAGACACTCATTCCAGTGCCCATTGAGCTGGATGAGTCTACGATACTGACAGAGGTGACAGTCCAGCCTGCTCAGGAAGAAAAGAACATTCAGCAGGAGACCGAGAAAGTAGCTGAGCCAGTTGAAGAGCCAGTAGTTGAAATAGTAGCTGATAAAGAGAAGTCCCAAGTGATTGGTGTGAGCACGTGATTTTTGCCCTAAGCAAATTATTCCCAAAAATTCAAACAAAATGATTTTTCTTTATTTTTATAATTTTTTGTGTATTTTGTGTCATTTTTTGATAATTATTGCTTTTTTGTGTTAATTAGTTGCATAATAATTTATATTAAAAATACAAAAAATATGCATTTGTATTTAGGGATTTAATTTTCCATTTTTAATATTAATTAGGTATCAATTTATTTTAGAACAAATTTAAAGAGAATCACAAAAATAGTTCACTTTGGCATTTTTGGAAATTGATATAAAATAGTTATTAAGNTATTTGTATTACAAGTTAAAAATAAAGGGTAGAAATGAAATAAAAGAGGGACTAATGTGTAAACACTCAAATTTGAATTTCCCTCCAGAATTACATCTATAAATAGGCACTAATGTGCCTTGTTTTACGGAGTTTTGGAAAAAATCTTAAAAAATTCCCCAAAAGCTTCTGTACTTTCAGATTCAATTTCAAAAATTTAAAACCTTCCAAAATACAGAAAAACAAGAGAAAACCTTGAAAATTTCCAAAAATTTACTATTTCATTGAAACACTTTAGGTTACTTTCATTTCTAGTAGTTGAATTACCTTTCATAGATCCATTTCTGTGACTTGAAATTTTAGAAGTTAATTTTGGTTAAGTTCGAGTGAGTTTTGGTTCAATTGATGTTAATTTTGATTGATGATTGGAGTATGATCTGCTGCGAATCAATTCTGGAATTGCTTTTGATTTTTAAAATCGAAAATTGATCTAATTGCTGGGCTGTTTGGTTGCATTGCTTTATTGCTGTTGATCCTCTACATTTCTACTTCATTGCCATTTTCAGGTACACTTTCTGATTTCATGTGAAATATAGAAGAGCTGATGTGTTTGATTGGAGAAATATGCACTGAATTGATGCTGTTTGAAGTAGGAACTGACTAGATCTAGGATTGATTAGTACAATCTGTTCATTTAAAATTTTAAGTCATTTGTATAATTAGACTGATCATACGATATTAATTACAGTGTATAACTTCTTATAATTTGGATTCAAGTTTATTTTTGTTAGATCTGTCGCTTCAATACATATAGATGAATTTTCTGCGAAAGCTATATCTTAAATCGGAAATCCAGTCGAAATTAATGCATTAAGGCTTAGATTTGTTATGAAATCCAATGCTTAATATATTCCTTATGTGATATAATTGGTCGTTGAATTTAATTGAGAGGTAGTATTAGAGTCAATATTTTAAGAGTCATTAGACAAGAATTTTCATTAAGACGTTGCACTATACTGCCTAAGTAATTAAATCATATCTGCAATCTGGCTTCTGTTTGTTAACTCTCTGAATACCATGTTAGTTATCTAATACTATACATTGCTAGCTTACCAGTTCAAATTTAACAAATCTGGTCATAAGGTTTGCGTTTCTGAGTGTTCATTTAGATAATTTCATTTGAATTAGAAATTGAAGTGTTGCTGGGGTTGGGCAATGAATGTGGATTTAAGAATCA